>JXPQ01000561.1:0-19641 GCA_001014675.1 Ephydra gracilis
TCGGTGTCTTACTAGTCTTAGGCGACCGTAAAATTCAGCGAAAATTCCGTGTGAGAAACTGAATTAAGGGCTTCCTGTGTTGAATTAATGTTAAAATAACAGAATTTAAATTAAAGAAAGAACATGAATGAGGCACAATTTAACCGAAAACCCAGTAGCTGTAACGACTCCTAGGCAAGCCGTGGAATTTAAGAACCCGTGCTCACTGCATCCGTCATCAATTAGGAATAAACCGGAACAAAGGAGTAAGAATCTTAATATTTTTTCTCAAAATTTCTTACAAATTCACTGGTCCATGAAGTGAAAAACCATTCTATGTTCTCGAACTGAAACACATTTTCTCAGCAAGAACGACCAAATTCTCTTGAGTGCAAACCGTCTCACTACCAGGATCTTCCGTTCGGGCCACAGTCATGTTGATCTTATAAACAAATCGACAAGTTTGCGTGCAATAAATCCGACACAGTTGTTAATACCGACTCATCTGACTTTTATAATTTCTGAAGAGAAATTAGAAAAGTACCAATTTAATTCTTTCCTTTGCCATTTATAAAAAGTAAAATAGTTCTTTCACCTGTCCNATTTAATTCCTTCCTTTGCCATTTATAAAAAGTAAAATAGTTCTTTCACCTGTCCCAAAAGGCAAATTATAAAAGTACACATTTTATTCCTTCCTTTGCAATTTATAAAATGTAAAATAGTTCTTTCACCTGTCCCAAACGAGTCAAAACATATCCCGGATAGCCAAATTAGTTATAATATGGAACTGTATATTTTAAATATTCTTCAAATTACTGAAATTACTTAATTTCCATGGGCTCAAATTATAACATTGTTTTGAATTTTACTAAGTTCAACTTATCTATGAGTTTACGTATACATGTTTATTATTTTAAAGTTTTTGGAGTAATTGTCATTCAAAAGACGATGTTACATAAGACCAAAAATTTATTTTGCGCTTAATTGACTTTTGATGAGAGGTTAATGAAGAGAACGGGAAGTTTAATATTGCATGTAAGACAAAAAAAAAAAAAAAATTAAACTTCAAAATACCGCCAGTTGGCGCCATTTGAAATTATCACAATAAGGACGTAGTATTTCATCTAATCAGAATTTCATTCTAACTTTCGAGTAAGTCGAATTCATCGGGATGGATTTTTTTGATTAAATGATGTTTTCCGGTGACCATGACCTTGACGAAACTGAGGATATACAAGAAATTGGGATAGTTTTGAGCGATGGAATTCTATATTCAGTACACAAAATTTATTACAAATAAAGAAAGAAATCAGAAAAATGTAAATGTTTATTATCAAGAATTTTACGAAGCGGTTTTAATACTCAGTAATGATAAATATAAATTTTTGTATTACAGAAAACGTATTTAAACTCGAAATTCGAGAAATGTTAAGAAGACCCAAAATTGGTACGAAAAAATTCAAAAATAATATTGAAGATCTATTTATTATACATTACATAACAGCTTTATTTCAGTTTATTTAAATTATTGAAATATCGGGAAGACATTTGTGGCTCAATTTTTTCAAAACAAAAACTTGTTTTGCCAAGAAACAAGAAATCAAATGGAAAATTGTTAAAATATGTAAATTAACTTAATTTTTATAAGGTACCAAGCGGTTAGGTGTGTAGAGGTCTGGGATTTTCAAATGGCTATTTCTCAGGCGTGCAAAAGACACATTCGGGCGAAATAATTTCTGAACTCGAATTTGAATTACTTTCAGCAGTTCAACTACTAACAATTTTTATGACCCTCTGCAGAGTTGGTTTGCAATAATGGTAAGTAGCGCTGCAAACCGTGAGTTGTATGTGTTTGGAATTATGTGGAGTTTGTGTTGTTTGCAATGCGCTTTGGCATTACTGGTTGGTTGTTTGAAGTTGATTCCTACTTGAAATTTACATTATTCAATATAGTATTATCTTTTTACGTGCGAACGTGCAATCTTTAAGGAAATGATTTGCTTTTGCTGGACTGTTTCAAAGACATTTTCATTAAGTTTACAAAGTTTTTTTTAGTAAAAGAATACCACATTTCGTTTGAAAGTCAATGAATAGTAAGTAACGATGTTCGGTGAAAGGATACATTTATTTAATATATTGTTAGCTGTCCACTTTATTATATTTGTATTCCTTTATGAACCGTTCGCCACGGAAGGCGGAAAATGAAGGATATTGATGAGTTCACCTGTTTTTTGGAGAATTCGATTGCAACAATTTAGCTAAGATTTCATTTCATGCAAAAAATTTAACTATGTGTTCCAGAAAAAGTATCTTTTTATAATTTTTTATTTTCAGATTTTTCTAGCAAAATGTTTTTACGGATCACCTAAGGGATGTATTCATTAATTGTGCAAAGTAGTAGTGTATAGAAATAATCGTTTCCGGCTATTTGTTTCCTTGGGAGACTTATATATTTGGAAAAAATAATTGAGCGCTAGCCATCTGCCTGCCTACGATAATTCACTGAAGAGGATATAAAAAGCAATCTTCTGAAAATTGGTATTGCAGCAATGTTCTGACTTTTCTTGTATATTCTTGAATTTCAATAAATGCAATCTATGAATTCTAATAATTGCCTTAGGGATCTTACCCCTTATTTATATGAAAACATGGCAAGTTATTTCATCGGAAGATATTGAGAAATACTGTTCTGCTTAGACATTTGCATAAAATCATCTACCTTGAGTGAATTCATTCCATAACTCCGGGTACCTTTTATAGGCATTTTACCCCCAATTTCACTGAAATAGGCCTAACATCCAAGCATTCAATAGTAACAGAAATCTGCTATTAAACCGTTTTTTCGCAATAAATTTTGATAAGAATCAGTTCATCATCTTGGGTACCACCCAAAGATGAATTGATTACACCATCATGTCTAATTTAAATAAGAGTATGTATGATATAGAGTAATTTGGAATTCTTTAGAACCTTCCAAAAATTGATGTAATCAATCCTCAATCGTATAAAAAATTTATTGTCAAATTCAATTTCCCTTTATCCAGGATGGATGGATTTGAGTCCAAAAAAAAAGTATTTCATAATTTTTCAAATTTTGATTTTCTTAGGTGGTCAGTTCTAAACAAAGGTGATAAGTCGATTAAGTTATATACTGAAAAAGTCAGTTAATAATAAACATGCCTTTTAGGTTTTCGAAAACTTTGAAAACACTGAGCATGAGTTCATAAAGGTATGCTTAAAAAATAATTCCAGTCTTTGCTCATGAGATATATATCCCATAATAGGTTGAAGCCCAATCTATACTATCCAATATTCTATGTAAAAATTATGAAGCATTTCTTACCATTTAGCATTTCCGATGCCAGGAACATGGGGAAATTTATGTTGGCTTGCCGATGAATGAATGCTGGGTAGTATGAAGTCACTTCTGATTGACTATTATATCTATTTGATTTTTATATATTATGTTCATACCAGTGTTTAGCATACATTAAAAAGAGAGATTACTTACTAAAATGGTAATTAACATCTCCTGCTTGTCCTAGCCTTAGCTATCAAACGNTAATTAACATCTCCTGCATGTCCTAGCCTTAGCTATCAAACGGCGAGAAATTTCCTGCTTGGCATATGCTCGAGTTCCATCTCTACACTAACACTGTGAATGGAATGAAATGAACACACTCGTTCTCACTCATCCTTACAGAGCATAAGACCCCGCCAAAGTAGTCGCTGTGTTTCAGTTCATTTCGCTTTGTTGATATTGACGTTGTTTTCATAAAGCTTTTGATTCTTTTTCATTTGATATTCGCCATCATTGTAGTGACGGCGATATATCTTACTGAAGATTATCTTCTGGAAAACACTCAGTTCTTGTTCATCAGATTTATAAACATGCTTTAGCGTCAGATAGGAGAACTGACATTATAAGTGGCTTTTGTTTCCTGAGAGATGGTTATTACTGAGATCTATACTGAGTTCTTTGTAACAATTGCTTTCAAGAGTAATCCTACGTTTTATTGGTAGGCTAATATTGTGGATATTTACGCTGTAGCTGAAGAAGATTGAGTTTTAAGTCCCTACGAACTTTGAGTTTACCATTCAAGCAGCTAGTATGTTTTGACGCTTACACAAACTAGTTTGTGTTGTTCTCCCAAATTTCTGAAGCCCCGTTTGGTATCAACAAGATACGTATTGTCAATTCAAACCTTCACGTAATATGTCATTGCGGAAAAACTTATTAGTGTGAGGACAGAAGATTCATAATTTCTGATGACTCGATTCAATCTACTCAGAAGATAATTCTAGGTTCATCTAATAGGCACTGACAGTGACGTTCTCTCCAGCAGACGACAATTATCCAGTTCATCAGTAAAAATTTTACAAATAAATAGTGCTCTGAGCCACCTACCGCGCGCATCGAAGGAAATTAGGTGTAGGAGTTGCAACGGATTGGTGTAGGATGGGACATCATATATTATAACCAAACTAAGCGTTTTTAGTTTTCAAATTAAAATTTTTTTCTAAACAGACTTAATTTTGTTCACGTTTTACTGGTATTAGAGATTCTATTATAATAGCACAGTACTTAAGAGTTCGACGCAGCAATGGGATATACAACACTTTCTTTGTGTATGCATCATGATAGTCCTGGACCTATCTTTTCATTACTCCTAGCAGAGGATTCGCCTTTTTGNTGCAGAGGATTCGCTTTTTTGAAACCTTCCTATTGTAAATTATTCCTTAGCCGTTTAATAAATGATAAATTAACATGTANAGCAGAGGATTCGCCTTTTTGAAACCTTCCTATTGTAAATTATTCCCTAGCCGTTTAATAAATGATAAATTAACATGTAGAACGTAATGTTACGACACTAATACATGCACGAGAAGACCACATCACTTTGCTCATTTTATGTTCATGTTGAGAAATTTACGATGAACTAGTTAACATCTTTTATGCGTGATTATTATCTTAATCCTTGAATATCTTATCAACTTCCGCATTTAGAAGAACTCCAAAAAATAATACTGTCTTCGGTTAGTCATTAATTAACAGCATAAGAAGGATAAGTCCNGTAGAAGAACTCCAAAAAATAATATTGTCTTCGGTTAATCATTAATTAACAGCATAAGAAGGATAAGTCCCAGAAAATTTCCTTGTGCTACGCCATGGGGTTTTGACATTAAAGAATTCCCATGAGTTAGACATGACCATAACCTATTTGTGGAAATTGAGAATACTTCTAAATCCGTATCATCAGGTGAGAGCTTAAGAACACATGCCTCAACCACGTCACCAAAATCCTTATAAGTGGTATCAGTTTGTAACACATTGGATGAACCAGAGTTTACTTAGTTCATCCAAGTGCTCCACACAAAACTTGTAGAAAGCATTCGTTACTTAATCAGATCCGGACGACAAAACAGATTTTAATGCTAGCATAAACCTCAGTGCATCTTCTAAATTCATTTTTTCAGAAAAGAGAAAGAAAAAATTTCAGCAAATTCATTGCTTGCTCCATCAAATTTTATGTTATCATTTTTAAATCTAATTCAAGTTGGTATGGCTTTTGCTTACTTTTCTATTCATAAGTCTATAAAATATTATAGGACCTTTCGGGATTTTGTCCTTTGCCTTTGAATGTGAACCTAGCTGTTATGCGTGTTTCGATTGTTATACATATACTTGGCATATACTATGCATATACATGATTTGTTTAGTCAATATTACTTTATTCCATTTCTATAGTTTTAAGGTATGCGAAAGTCATGACTGCACCTCGGGATCTTATCTCGTATGCGAAACGGTCTTAATAGAGGAAAAAATCGGTAAAATATATCAAAGAGTACATTATAAAATTGTTTAATACAATCATGGCAATGCTAGGCACACAAATCAGTTGTGTATTATCAATATTATGTGTAATATTATGTTTCACTTATACTTCTTACCTGATTGGTTTTCTGTACAGGTGGGATGGACAAAATCATCTATGAGTGTTAGAAAGGTTAAAGTAATCAACAATTAGACACAATTCCTTAGGCTACTAAGCCAGTATTACCTAATAATAATAATTCTTTAATAACAGAAATCAGAAGGATCTGGGAACAGCAAAGGTACAAAATATCAAATTGCATTAAAGCCATATACAAAGACTCATTTATAGATCAACTTTGAGCAGGAAGAGTAGATCATACAGCAATAACGACAACATCATCTAACCGGTCCAATTAGTTTTGCCCAAATATAGAGAGTACTTCACTCTGTAGGACATGAGGATGGAGCTTTCTCTCAGTTGTGTGGAGTACTGTCTTGAAATACGAATATTAAAAAAGCATACAACAAGGTATTTTTCTTTTTAACCATCAGCGTGAGCATAGGCTTACTCTATGAAGCCAATTGAGATCCCCCATCGCTGGTAAATGCTTTTTCATTTTGACCATTGACATGTTAAGAAGGTTGCTTTAAGAAGCCACAAAACTTCAATTGGCGTTATCAAAAATTATTGATATCAAGAGGCAATAGCGAAAAACAGGAATAAATATTCAAACCTTAATAATTTCAAAAAGGGAACAGTGTGTGCACAAAAAACAAAAGAAAAATTAAAAAAGTATATATTTTGTATGCTCCATTCACATCAAAGATGGATTTTTGAAAATTATCTGTGACAGTTGAGAATTTTTTGTTTGAATGTGGAAGTTGTGAACTAATTGTGAATGTCAAAGAAATATAGAAATAAATAAGACTTCTAAAAGAATTATACTAGCCTTAAAGACTAAATTTGATAATATTTACAATTAATAAATAGTGAGTTGTTAATTTAATTGAATTGAATTTCATTAATTTGAATTTGATTTAAATGTATATATTTGTATTAAGATGCATTATAGAGTGCCGTTATGATGAAGGAATGGTTAGATAAATAACAGCATTGCCTCAAAATCTTCATCGACTTTATTCTATTCTTTTAATTAAGGTGGTCGACTAGCATAGCCAGGAAAGTATCAGTCATCCATAGGTCTGGTAGAACTATAAACAACATAGGAGGTACCCTATCCTATTCTCATATTCCCAAAACAAGCTTAAATTCAGACAATCCCACAGGTATCATTTCAATTTTCAAAATTTCAATATTTAGTCAATATACAAACAACCAATGTGTGCATCGAAAATCCACTTGATTGGATTAAATTGAGAAGTACTTCCAGTGTAACGATGTGGTCCCATTAGAGGATTTAATGCTTAATAACGCATATTAATCATTTCAATTCTTCGAATTCAAAATTTCAGAATTGAGTGAAAAGAAATATAATCAATGTATGTAAATATCATCAATGTATGTTATGTACCAGTGATTCCTTCAAAATCTGACACTGTTGTGATCCACAAAAAAAATTGACTGAAATTAATATTGAATAATATAAACTTATGTGTTTCTGCTTTTTAGAATATAAAATGCCGGGTATTGTATTCNTACCCTGAACCAGTGTCCGAAGATCTATTCAAATGCATACCGATTGGATCAGGATCACCGTCCATCCGTATCCAAAAAATAGAGAGAACGGCTTGAGCTAGATCAACAAAATTTTGTAAACGTGTTCTTTGAAATATGAAGCTTACATCCCCTTTTGAAATTGAGCAATATCCGACCATTCTTTTGGTTACTTCCAGTACACCTATCTATAAATGTATTTATTCAAAATTACGGGCTTAAGCTTACTCCCGCCTTTCGAATTGCTCTTCAATTTGAAAATTAAGTAGAATATTTAAACATGTAACCGTGTTCCAAAAATAGAAATGATTGAAATTTTGATTAAAATTAAAAATACCTCTAGAATACCTATAAGGTCCCGAATGAGTCTTTATGTAGAATCTTCCACATTTATCATGTCAATTTATCGAAAGTTCATTGTACAGTGAACATAATATAGTTAAAATAGTATTGATTCGTTGAAAATCAGGGGTACTTCCAGTAAACCTATATGGCCACAAAGGAAGATTTAATGCTGAATCACAAATATATATCATTAATATTTAACGAAATTTCATTATGTTTTGCAGATAAATATAATCAATGTGTCTACCAAANCCAGTAAACCTATATGGCCACAAAGGAAGATTTAATGCTGAATCACAAATATATATCATTAATATTTAACGAAATTTCATTATGTTTTGCAGATAAATATAATCAATGTGTCTACCAAAAGAAAGCCTGACAGCAAGGAAGTTGAAGGGACTTCCAGTACGCCCATTTGGTATCACTAAAGGTTCTTTTTTATGTTCTGCAGATAAATATAATCAATGTGTCTACCAAAAGAAAGCCTGACAGCAAGGAAGTTGAAGGGGCTTCTAGTACGCCCATTTGGTATCACTAGAGGTTTTAATCCTGAAATACTCTCAATTATAATCTGTATTCTACAAAATTTTAGCATTGACTGAATATAAATATTAAAAAATGGGTGTTTTAAAAATAAGCTTGGTTGCCTAAAAATTGGAGGTACCTCCATTACACCTACGTAGTCTCAATAAAGGCTTTAGTATTTAAACATGAACTATTCTTAAATTTTACAAAATTCTAGTATTAAGTGAACAAATATAATTAAGGGTCGTACTATTGATTTATTGAAATCAGACACCTATATGATCCTCAAAAAGGGCGAACAAAAGATTTACCATAATCAATGAAATTAATCTAGAGTAATTTAAGCTACTGTGCTTTTGTGGTTATTATTTAATTATCAAGCTACGTGTAAACATTGTCAACCTAAGCCGACTGTAACCTTATTACGTGTTTTTATTGAATTTTGGAAACAACTTCGTTTCGGTTAAAGAATTTGAACTAATTTATTTTAAATGTAATAATATTTGATGTATGGCTGAGAGAAAGTAAAAAATTCCACTATTTAGCAATAAATCGTGGTGCAACCTTTTAATTAAAACCAACAACCTTTTAATTGAGATAACAAAATGTGTACAAAACGTAGGAATAATTTTCACCAATCCTGAACGACTGTCTCGTTTACGTAATAAAGACGACTGACTCACCTGCAAGGAAAAAGCATGAATTCGTTGCCGAAGCAAGAACACTCTAACAAAAGAAACAATAACGATCTGATAAGGAAAACCTGGTCTATAAGTGTGGTTTCGAATAACTGGAAAAGACAAAGTACTAGGAATCTAGGGTTTGTCGTCAAGGCATGTAGGAAGATTAAAACTGTACAGAAGCCCAATGCTTTCAATACCATTGTACCATTGCATGTGAAATTAATTAATTACAAAAGACTAAACACAAGAATATTTTCCGGAATTGCGCCCAGCCGTAGCAGTTAGAGAAGATGGCAATTCTGCAAAAATATACAACAGAAAACCAAATATTTAGGATCATCCAATATTAATTTGACATGCAACATGCGACCGAAGGTATCAATAACATTTTCAGGTAAACTATTGTTCAACTTGGTGCCTTTGGTGTTTGCGGTGGGAGCCCACTTTGCTATGACTTTATGAAAAGTATTAATAACAATAACGTGATATTGCCTATTCGTTATAATAACTTATGTAATGAAGTTGATTTTTATATAATCCCATAACTTATTCCATAATTCATATTACTTTTGAGTTTATGAATTTTTTAAGTTGTTACATGATCCGGCTGGATAAAGAGATGAAATACTTTCCATCATGTAACGTACAGGGCTTTGTCAAACCTTCATAAGCAAAACATTACATTGATTTGTTTGATTGTTTGTAAAGTATCGCCAATTAAGCAATGATACTTCCCTGCATCACCTGCCGCTTATATTCGCTTTGCCTATATACAATTATGTCGATCGAATGTCAGAAATGAATAAAAGAGAAGAGTCACATAGTACTTGGGCTTCATCTGTGATGTGCGAGAGAAGTTCGGTTGTGCCTCGATAGCCATAAATTGAACTATGTAACTATGAATGATAGGTGTCCAGTACCATATATTTACGGAATTCAAAGTTTTTTAGTTTTTTGTTAGATTTCGATGGGCCTGGAATGCCTTCAGAGGTTTGAAAATGTCTTCAGAGGTTTCGTTGCAAGAAAATAATAATAATGCTTTTACCTATATCTATAGGTCATTCAATTATTTTAAAGTTAAGCCATTCTGCCTTTGTAAAATATCGCAAACAACAAAGGTTAAGGAATAAAGTTATTCCCTATTTTCTATGAGAATAATGTTCGGAATATCTCGATGATTTCTTGTATGTTTCTGAGGACTTCGAAACATGTCGTGAACTGCTTCAGTAACATTAGGTATTAAGAACTCAGGGCGAGCCATATTTAAGTAAGAGGAGAATTTGCCTAAACAAATGAGTATATTTCGGATATATCGTGGACATGCTTGGTTCAGGTGGTTGATTTCTGCAATTTATGGCCAATTTCCTAAATATAACCACCTCTTCATGGTACTATTAAAACAATTTACATGCTATGGATTTTCAAAACAAGATAATGATACATTCCAACTCTTAAAAGAACGGGTAACCACCCCGCTGGTGTGATTCACTGTTATGGTATCAAAAATGGAGTAGGAGCAGTACATGCTAAATTCAACGATCAGGGAGATGCCAGTTGCTATTATTACACAAAATTTAAACAAAGTTTTGTGCAACTACTCAGCTATACGAGCGATAAGAATGTTCGGAGCAGATGAGGAAGACTCGTTCACGTTAATAACCTATCACGGTAACCTAAAACGCTTAATGGGCTCAAGCTTTCTCTTTCATTATTGAGCATAGGAAGAAAACTATAAATATGGAGCATGGCGCATTTTGTAGAGCAAATGTACAAAAGGTAAGTGGTTACTTTTACAGGAATGAGAAAAAAGTTTATGAAATAGAGCTGATATTTACAGAAAATTTTAATCGATAAAAAAATCGAAAATTCGTACTATTACAAGAAATTCTCTTCATTTTAAATGGGTTGGCCCATTGCCGCTAATTTAATTAGTACAGTTGCGAACATATGTTGATCTTTGAAGGTTCCGAATTTTGTCACACAGACTTAGGGAGTAAGTAAAAATGTGTAAAATTAAACCTTAAATCAACGGCTGCTTACTATTTTTTATAAAACCCCAAGAAGATTGGGTTCAATTTTTAAGTGGTACTAACTTTGCTCTTCAACATCAATCATAAAATATAATAGGAATATAGTAATTTTAGATGAATGAGTGGTCAATTGCAAAGAAGAAACAATTGAATTTCCACGAAGCTTATAAAACAAAAATCTATATAAAGAAGTAGCTGAAACTTTATAGCCTCCCAATTCAGAGTAACATGGCCAAAAATTAGTGAAATATGTAGGAAAAAGTATTATCTTCTTGCAAATGAAGACGGAAATTTGTTCAGTTCAGTCTATGCCAAGAATTTTCCTAAAGTTTAATGTTGCCATGTTTGACAAATGACTGGGAAAATAAATGTAAGTCTCAGAGGTTTGGAAATCGGTAAATATTAAAATAATCATGCATAATAAATGATTTAAGACATTGTGAATGCGTTCGCTGCTCAAAATCAGCCTGAAAACAAGTAGTACAAATAGTCTATTAACAGTCTATCAATTGAACTTTTGTGTGCGCCTCATAAAAGTTTATTTAAATTAAAAGTAGCATAAGAAAAAAGTTCAAATATTTAATAAAATTTTGGAGGAATAAGGCGCTATACTTAGTAGGCTTTTTCTGCGGCTTTAATATAGACTGGTCCATAGAATGTTGGCAGCTTTGCAAGGGTAGATGCTTAGACCACCTTCTTCTAAGAAGACAGTTAACACTAATTGGGAACGCCACTGTACTGGTGAACACATTGACGGGTACAGAAGGTTGCTTTTAGAAGTCGCAAAACATAAATTAACATTGCCGAAAATTATTGATAAACGCGATATCAAGAATCATTGATCGAAAACTGTGCGGTGAATGCGCAAAAAGCTACATCAGCAAGGCATGAAGCCTTTTACAGAGGTCAACCGCCTTGCCGCGCCACACTGCCAACAGACAGTCGCCTTAATATATTATGTAAACCATAAAAATCATATGTCTCTTCAGCGACTCAATATTTAATTTTTTTTTGTTGTTGTACATTATCTATTCATGTTTACCATTCTTTATTACTAATTGTTTGAATTTATTCTAGTGCCTGAATAAAGTTGATTTTTGAGTGTATTAATATTTTATTCTACTTTTGATTGATTTTTTTGTTCCTAGGTACTGAACTGTTAAACAATTTGTTTTTTTGTCTTCCTTTTTGTAGCCAAATTGTACTAATTATCCACTGCAGCCAAACAGCGAAGCTTGGTTGGGAGAAGGCGTGCACAGGGTTCGGCAGCAACATGTTCATCCGTTGTACTTGTCTGTCTGTTCAATTATAATTACACGATAAATTGAAGGTAGATGCATAGCTGTTGCAGTCAAATTCTGAGAGCTTAATATTAAGGTCTCGTACGAATTGATACAGGACTAAAGGCTTCCATTTACTTATGTTTTTAATTTTAATATTATTCAGAAGCTGCAGGTAACCTAACCGTTGGCATATTTCTTTGACGGTTTTGCGACAATATTAAAGATCGAAAATGTCGTTGATTTCCATTTCCACCATTAACAATTTGAATGATNACACGCATTCACTGTCGTATACTCTGGCCAATATTAAAGATCGAAAATGTCGTTGATTTCCATTTCCACCATTAACAATTTGAATGATAACACCATTTGAGCAGTATTTTAATTGAATTTATGGATAATCATACCGGTGATATGCTTATAGAGATAATCAAGTACATCGCACTCAGTAGTATGTGATACGAGTCTTGATATGAATACTGATTTACGAGGTGCAAATATTCTTAAATAGTGACTTCCAACTAAAGCATACAATTCAACTGTGAACAGGTTCAAGAGGCTACGAAGCTAATGCAGGTTCAGCAGTTTAATTTCTTCAAGCTTCCAACCGCTTGGTATGCTTTCATTTGTTTAAAATGTGCAAAAGGTAATCATTAGCTCCTCACCATAACTTTTTTATAGTTTCACTAGTAGGATATTATTTCCTGATGACTTGTTTTACTTCAATAAACTGAGTGAATTTTTGANCGGATACAAGCCGCTGGTTGCTAGCTATGGTTGTTTGGAGTTATTGTTGCTGTTGACCTTAATTGATGGAATCATCAGCATCAGCATCGACATTCATAATGTTTTTGAAGTTTTACTTCAATAAACTGAGTGAATTTTTGAAATATGTTACTAGACCTCCTCTCTTGTTCTTGCAGAATAAGGCTCTTTAGTCATGCTTTTCAAGTTTTGAATGAATTTTCGATGTACCACGACTTATTTACGCCGTCCTTTCATGAAATCATCCTTTTTGCGTCCGCAGACGTTATTTCTCGTAGGTAGAACGTGAGATGATCGAACACTACGTTGTCTAGTATGGGGGTGCCTTGCGAAACATTTGAAATTCAACAAAAGGCATAGGTTTGAAGAAAAAAGAATTGAGAAATATATGTTAACTATGCAAAAAACCGAGGAAAATATATAAAGAGATCTGGAAGAAATGTTCCCATTAGAAGGCAGTAATAAGTGCTTGCATCAAAAAAGTATTTTATGTTTTTAAAATTTTTAAAGGAATTTTTTCGAAAGTTCTGAGGAAAACTAGGTCTCCAAAGTTTAATCTAGTTCAATAAGATGTGAGAGTGTTGTGGTGATAGTTTGTCGAAATTTGTTTTTCTTCATCATTGTTTTTCTTCATCCCCGCAGCTAAGGTTAAGTTTGCTATTTTTTTCAATGTTTTTTATGAAACATAAACCATTGAATGGAACTACATAACAATGTTGACTGTTTATTAAAACAATCATAGCAATGAAGACTGTTTATTAAAACAAATAAGTAATTTATAATTTGGAATCCAACACATATTCCCTTTTTTCAGGTTTGTCGTAAGCACCTACAATTTTTCATTCCGAAGTATTCATTTCTGTATGTTTGTTGGAAAATCATATAAGGTTTAACTGGGTTAAAGTGCCTTGTTGATTTTGAAAAATTAACCGTCATCTAGATGCTTAAAAGATAACGATAACGAAAAACCGGAATAAATATTTGGACCATTTACTAAAAAGGATTGGCGTTAGCACTATTTCTATTTCTACATTAAAACTTCAGGTCATTGTTTGATTTTTTATTTTGCGCTTCATCGCTTCTTCAAAATATTGTTATATTTTTAATTTTGAATACTTTTTTTGATAATTTGTAGACTGCTGCGACAACAAAACAATCCCATTATCGATTTTAATATCTTCATATACGGCACCACGACACAGTAGACAGTCACCAGGTTTGTGTTAATTGGCTAACACACAATTTTATGAAGCTGAATGCATCGAACACAGTGTTTTTTACGCAGCAAAAATACAAGCTTGGCTGTCACAGTTGACATAATCAGTTGTTCTATTGATCCAAATTGCAAAATAATATTGACACATTTGAATCTCTTAATTTATTATTTTCAATAATTATTATTTATTACGAAACATACATCTCTGTTCCCTTAGAAACACAAGGCACATAGAAGAAGGATTTTTCAAAGTAACGTATTTAAACAATATTAATTATTACCACAACCCAAGACATTTCTTTTGTTATTTGAGCTATACTTATTTACTCAGGCTCTGTTAAAGAAACACTCGCCATGCATTGTCTGTTGCTTTTCCGTGATATAGTAGCTCTAGAAAAAACAGAATATCTTAAACATCACAAACCCATTATCGAAACGCCATTTGCCGTTTCAGGCTACCATTATCTAAAAAACTNAAGCTCTAGAAAAAAAAGAATATCTTATCCATCACAAACCCATTATCGAAACGCCATGTGCCGTTTCAGGCTACCATTATCTAAAAAACTGCGAACAAGACTTTGACTTCTGCAATTCTTGATAAAGGATTTTGCAAGATACAAGTTAAAATCGTTATTTAAGATTTTCACTTTCACACACATGTTCCTGTCATTGCTAGTTTATCAGGGGTTAGCTAATTATATGAAGACGGTCTTTAACATTTTTCATCGCATTAAGTCATATCCTTTTCTATGATATTTATCTTTTCTCAATAGTGCATCATACTATTCATTTTCGTTCTTTAAAGTTTATTAACGATATCAAACAACTTATGATCTATTACTCCAGAGCTATCTTACAGCTTTTCGCATTAGAGTTTGAACCATATACAATGAGCAGTTTCATTTCATTTTCATCTAACTCAGCAGAAATTATGCAGGTTTTAATTTTAGCCATATTCAAATATCGTCCACCTTTATATTGGAGATCGGTTTTAAATCATCAGTGCTTTCATATTAGCGATTCCTTATTAGCTTTCAACTAAAAGTGTGTTTACACATTTATTGAAGCTCAATGCTAATAATGCCGATGTAATGAAATTATTATAACCAAAATTAATATTATTATAATATTAATGTTATCAAAGAAGAATGAAGTAAACTAAAGAATAAAAGTGACAACAAAAAAGTATCAAGTGCTGTTTTCACACTGTTTGATAAAAATTACGTTTAACCGGACGATTGTAAACCGAGACAATGTATAAAACGATAATATCAATGTAATCAATTTTCATTAGCAATCTTCCGCTTATTAATGCAATTCTGAATTTTGAATATTGTGATAACAGGTCATATATTGTCTGATAAATATAGTAATATATAATAATATTCTGTATGTCAGGAAGCAAAAGATTTCTTTATGTGAGGTATTTTTCAATTCGCTTCTTTGCAATTTATTTGGACGTAGTCGCAATTACAATATCAGTGAAATGGTCGGTTATATTGACCAATGCAAATTGTACCCTTTTTTTGCATTTTCTCCTACCTCCAGAATCTCCAGCGCCATACTAATCTTTCGTCATTAACACTATAATTCAATTACTGCAAGCAAAGAAGTCCGACGGGGTCAACTCTGGAGACCTGCATTGCCAGTTAATATCGACTTATGCTAATATCAAGATCCAGGCATCTTCTTTACAAAAACTGAATTGCTTGATTTTCAGAGAGGCGTGGCGCCCGGCCAAGACCTTCTATCCGCATTTGAGTCCATGACATACTTAGATAACATTCACGTGTATTGATTTCCATCGACTGTTTTGGTTTTTATGAACAAAATCATTTAAATGATGATTTTGGCGAAAACAGCTGCGCAAACAGTCACTTTCTGGTCTTAAAATATTTTCTTAAATGCGCCAATTTTTCTTATTATCGCGAGATAGTGTCAAATGTGCCTCGTCGTCAACAAACTTATCTTCTAAATCAGATGTGCTACACTTTATAGGAAAACAAGTGGAAATCATCCTACAAAATCAAAAATAATGAATACGAAGACAGGCAACGCTTACTCTGATCGCCTCTTTGGAAAGTTTTGGACGTTAATGAACTGCATATTGTCCATCTCCCACTGTTGGGGTTTAATAAAAATTCAACAAAAAACGAGGAATTCGTTTATTACGCCATTTTGAACGATGTAAGCATTGCGTTAACATAACTGAATGAGTATCTTTAATATCCAGTGGGTTGATAAACGTCTCAGTTATTCAAAACTAACATAGAGAATGGCTCATCCCGTATACGAAAAGAAATTTTATTCCCCGCTTTAATTGTGGATACCACAAGAATATTACAAATATGAATGACATCTATCTGACAACAGCACATTGCTTCTTAAACCAAACGTACCATTGCCTATGGCGTGAGTCCTGAGTTCTGAAAAATTCGTATTTTATTCACAGTAATTTGTAGAAACAAGGTGGGAAATTTTGGGTTTGATTTAGACAACTGCTTGTTTTCTCTGTGAATTACTTTACATTGGAATTGAATTGATAAGATACGCATTCTAGTTGGAGAGTAAGAGAATGACAAACAAATAATACACGTGAATATGTACTTTATGTACTCAAGTATGAATCACTATGACTTTAATCACATAAAACCCATGATAACTAGAAATTAGCTTGATTTATTTTTAAATACTTTACAAGGTTTATATCTTAAATCAAAACATTAATAATCCATTTAAACACTGGCAGCCTACATACATGGCTTTAAATAATGAAGTGAGAAGTCTTGAAAATCCACCTTCACAATTAGCCCAAAAATTTCATAAAAATGCGCGACGATGTCATTACTTAAATAACATGAGATGTATAATACACTTCTGTATCGATATTTTAAAATTTTTTGTGGGAAAAGAATATAGTATTTAATTGAATAATGAAAATTAAATAATTTCAAAAATATGTATATACATTTTAATAAATTTGTTATTCCCGCTGACTTTTATAGTGTCTTAGGCTAGTATCGCCATTTTGACTTACCGTAAAACGCAGCCTATAAACGCATACTGAAAGAATATTTTTTGTCTTATTCTTGATTAAGTCACAGTTAAGACAAATATTGTGAAAAACAAGTGTTGCATAAATTAAATATGTGCTATGGCNATTTGATTAATTTCTTAAAAGCGAAATAAATTTATAAAGTTAATAAATGCCTTGTTTATTCTTAAGAACCGGTACTTGGTATGAATGTATCAGCATAAATTAAATATGTGCTATGGCAAAGCCANAGAGGTAAGATTTCCTCGTAAGGTTAGTTATATACTAGATAGAATTGACTATTTATTGCAGGAAGTGGTATATTTTTTTAAGACAAAAGTTGTGTTTATAATTTTTTTCCTGGTTACTCACTTTCTATGCTAACCATATCTTAGTTTCACCCATCTTGATCAATTTTACAAGAAATTTGAATCTGATATCAGCAAAAACCAAAGTAATTCATTTCAAGAGGTTCAAATAGTGCTCATATAAGGCCATATACCTTTGTGAAAAAATGAGTTTGTTGGTATTGTGAAAGGGCGAAAGCTGCTGACCTCCTAATGAATTTGTGTATTTACATCAAAATGATATAAGTTGTTCAAATTCGTATGAGTTTAATACAGTGTTAGCTTCTTCGCGTGTTTTATTATGAATATTGTGTAGAAGCCTTTGTTTAAAATAATCACAGAAATGAACAAGAAACATAAACACGTATCGCAGTAAAGTGCGAAACATATATATAGAACAATCCTAGGAGAACCCTTTCTGCTCGACTTGCAAGCCACCACCCTCCAATTGATCCTAGCAAAATTACGTATTTAATTGATTTCGCTCTGGCTAAAGTTTTAAAAACATATCAATTTCGAAGTTTGATTATTAACTTCTCATTTAAAAACTGACGTAACTGAAACAATAATACAAAAATGACATTTGGTAACAAAACAACGTAACGCACGCAACACAAACCAGCAAATCTGAAAGTTAATACATACACTATCACACAAAGGAAAATAGTATTATGTTAAAAAGTTTGCTGGACTTCTACTTGCATAACCATCTTAATGACGTACCAGTAAGAAAACAATCGGCAGGGATAATGGTAAAGAGTTTCCATATCCCACCCATGGAATGAATTTTTTCAAAAGCAAAAAATATAATTTAATAAGAATTCCATAGATTGTAAAAATGCATGAAAAGATAGCTGCTGGAAACCATATAATAAGCCAAATCCAACAAAATTCATTCATATAATTGCAGAATTGTCATCAATGCTTTAATTAACGAATATTTTGAAAAATTAGTCAATGATCCTGGATGTGAAAAAGTTCCAACAACGATAGACCCGTATCGACAAAAGAGCGAACTTCAAAAAATTGCAAATCTTTGTGAAAAAAAAGTATTAAATAAAACCATGCAACTGTTACAGTGTGTTTAAGCCACATCCCCACATTTACTTTAGGAAAAGATACAGCACAACTGGTGAGTGCACTGCATTACACCCAGTATAAGATATTCGTTCGTAACCAAAGAGTAACGCGCAAGCAACTCAGAATATGTCATGAAAAATTAATTTATAAAATTATAAGATTATCCTCCTTAACCAAAAATTCTATTCTCAGTATTAATGTTTTCAAAGAGCCTAAATTACTAGACAAGAGTTTCTCCCTCAATGAAGTAAATTTCGCAAACTTTAACTACTTGCAATTATTTAAACCTATTGAGCCCTATAATTACCAAACAGATGAAGAATCTACGCGTGAAGTTATCCAACTTGAGAATTGATGCTACCTACAATACACGCAATCACATTACATTTGCTCTTCGAAGAGACGTATGTTAATCAATCAAACTCAATGGACTAAATTTACCACAACATACTGTTAAATACTTTGGTTTATAGTTCGATCGATGTTTCACTAGGAAATAAAAGTTAAAGTAAAAAATTTTGTTATTCACGGCCATTATCAAATTAATTGGGACTGTATACATTAGGAATGTATACATTTTTTATTCAACCGATGTTCATTACTTGAGGTAGAAATTTCTTAATATATATATTTATGTATTATAAATATGAATCATAAAAAAACTCGATTGATAAAAACCTTTGAGCTGTCATGCATTACATATGTATAAAAACGAAAATATATTCGTTAATTGTAACTTAATTGAACCTTTTTGACAATGTCAAGGTAATTAATGGATTCAAACTATTTTAATTAAACATATTTTTTAATTATTTAATACTAGCAAACCCGGCGAACTCCGTTTCACCACTAGATGGC
>JXPQ01000578.1:15264-27865 GCA_001014675.1 Ephydra gracilis
TCCATCCGTCAGTCCGTATCCCAAAAATAGATAGAACGGCGTGAACTAGATCAACGAAATTTGGTACACTTATTCCTTAACAAAGCTTTTGATCTTCTTTTGAAATCGGTTAAGATCCTACCATTATTTCGGCTACCTCCAGTACACCTATTTATACATATATTTATTCAAAATTATGGCCTTAACCCTACTTCAGCCGTTGGAATGGATATTTTTCAATGAAAGTTAAAAATTAAGCGGAAAATTAAAACATGTTACCGTGGTCCAAAAATGAAGACGATTGAATAAAAATCAGAGGTACCTCCAGTACATCTATAATGTCCAAAAAGAAGCTCTATGCAGAATTTTCCACAGTTATCATTTNGTCCAAAAATGAAGACGATTGAATAAAAATCAGAGGTACCTCCAGTACATCTATAATGTCCAAAAAGAAGCTCTATGCAGAATTTTCCACAGTTATCATTTAAATTTGACGAAATTTCACTATATTGAAACTTTCTATGGTTTATTTTGTGAAGTGTAATCTCTTATTCAAATTTTTAAAGCTTTTTAATTACTTGCAGGGTTTGTTTTAAAAATACTGCATTACATTACTATTAATTTGCTAATATCTATGTGTATAGAGAAATCTTTAAGGGTACTCCAAGCATTCAAGCTTTTCCTTCGAATTGGGAATGTTCCCACTCATCAACTGGTGCTGCAATTTAATTTATTTAATTGTTTGTTGACACTTTAACATTAGTCCATTAATGAATAATTAAGTAATATTTTGTGACCCACAAGCAAACGTACTATTTGAAATTATGCCAACATATGATAAAAACTTAAAATAATTACATATTAAATTACAATGACAAGAAAATTTGTAACGAAATCACAACCAAAAGCCCAATTCACACAAAGGCGCAAGCAACAAAGAGTGACTTAATCTGGTGTGCACATTTCGAAGCATTCCACGCCAAGCGGGGGCTGTCAGACAGATATGATGAAAGAATAATGTAAGGCAAGCAACTGAAAAATTATAAAACATATGTGATACATTTGCAGCACAATTTCAAAATAGTAGCATGAGCACCACTAAATTTAAGTGCATAAAATAAATCCAAATACCAGAAAATATGGCATTTAATATTTTATTTATTCCCTCTTTTTATGCTCATTTTCTTAACATATTTTCATTTAGTTATTGGTGACACACTTCACCAGTGGGATTGTGTGGACTTAAGCATTACGCAAGAATGATTAATGCTCAACACAGCTTATTATAATGATATCATTACACAATAAATAAACAAACAATTTCAATAAAGAAATATTTAAAAAAAAACATGAAGTAGAAACTTAAGTGTATATGGAAAATTCACGAAAATTAAAAAACAAAATGTCATTATTAGCAGCAAATTAAGTGCTCGACTGGCCAGGAAGGGTTTGCTATTAATATGATTTGGTCGCACCTTTCATTTAGCCGTTTGGCTGAAGTATTATGTAAACATGTTTACCACCACCAAGGTGGAAATCAAATATAATCAAGTTAAAAGTATTTCTGGTTAACGTAACTGTAACCCAAAATCAAACAATATAACGATGAATTTGTGGGTTTTAAACGTGGACAAAAGAGCTACACTTGCGTGCGTATATAGAGCAACAATGTGCGTCTCTTCGATATGCAGAGCCAACAGCACACGAATATATAAAAAACACATTGAATCGGTTGAAAGCTTGAATTTTTTTCGGCGTACACTGGAACATGAAATCAGTAAAAAATTTTGTTATGAACAATCGTCTAGAGCCGAAATCGGTCCATAAATCCAATACCATCTCTTCATGTATAGTTTTTTCCACAACAGCCTCTTCTACATAAAATTCGATCTTTAAGAGGGTTAAGATAAAAACAAGCATTTCCTTTATACGGCACAACGAACACATTTACGCAATTTTATGAAAACGTAAGAACATCTTATTTGTGCTTGTCCGCTTGATCCCTGATGATTTTAGCATCTTTATGGCCCAAGTTTATGAACTTGAACAAGCCACCGATATTCTATCAGGATCAAATTATCTCATCACTTATGCAACAACGACAGCTGTTTCTACCAAACAGCCAATTTACTCACTGAAGAGAACAGTCCAATATGAATGAAATACTAGTATCTTTCGGTAACTGCTTGGTTCAAACCAACTGGCCCAGAACTCTAAAATCCCAAGCACCATCGTTTTTCTATTTTTTATGGGTTCCAGGACCGCACTACTTATGGGTTCGTACACAAGCCCGTTCGAGAATTGCAAATATGTTCTACTTTCTTCGTGGTGCGAAAACAGGAGAACGACAAAGGTGACACAAATTTTCAACTGCCTTTGCTATAGATCTCTCCGCATCTGAACCGATATCAACTCGATCTTATTCTTAACGTTGCCAGTTCAGTGAGTAAAATGCTTGCAAGTACAATATTCAAAGAAATCGGTTACTTTCTAGATTTTGAAAGTTTAGTGATATTGAAAACACGTTTTAAAATATTTGTAATATTTGATTAAAACAAACTGCATCGTACCCATTAATAATGCACTTTTTGGGATCAGATTGTTTATGATTATGAACTACTTAATGCTATTTTTTTGTCAAAAAATGTATTTGTCATTTGCACCGATGTATCGTTTGACATGAAAATAACGATAATCATAGAAAAAAATTATACTTTGATATACAGTCCATTCCATTGACCATTGAGGATAAATGGTCTTACCTGTTTGTTCACTGCCATACTGATCAACGAAAAAGGAGCACTTGCGGAGAAAATATTTGTTTTCCATCCGATTTCCATTTCCGATCTGCACCTTCCCGAACGTATCAGAATGGAAATCTGAACCTTCTAAAAGTTTAAATTTAAAGAATGCATTTACAAAAACAAAATTCGAATTAGATCTTCAATTCTCGTGGTCTATCCGGGTACTGAGTTACGTAAAGATTTTGTCCCGTCTCCGAAATTATAAATGGGTTTATTAGCAATTGCAGATTGATTGTACTTGTAAAAAATGATAAGAAATTTTTAACTCTAAAAAATATATAAACTTGGTACTTTAAATTAGAAAATCATTCGCAATAATTACGTTTTTTTGAATTCTGGTAATTTAAATTAGAAAATAATTCATGAAATTTTTTAAGCGATAATAAAACCTAGAACAATTCCAGGGTGTTCCTGATGGATTCATACGTGCACCTTTGGGTAAGTTGCGGATACCCACCGTTGAGCCCATGCAGCATATGGGAATTCGAATGGTCCTCACTCATCCGTACAATTAATTTCACACAGCTCGCAATGCCACCTGATGCACCATTCGCCATTGTTGCAATAAAGGCCGTTGAATTTTCGATAAGACGATGCCCAGTACTTGGTCATAAGATTTGAAAACGTAGCATCAACGCAGTACAGCAGGACTGGCATTACCAACCTAGTGAAATCGACGGCAAATGAAAACAAATGGAAATTTACTAAAACTTTTCCATGTTTTTATTGGCTTATTCCATGGCTACAGATCTTAGACCAATTTATTTCAAATGATTCTATTTGCCTTCCAGAACGACTTAAGATGATCTGCCCACTCGTCAAGCAAGAGACGCATTTCCAACATGGGGAAATTCGACAAGGGTACACTTCAACGTCACAATATTCGGTTGTCAGCAAGAGCATCACAAACCCCTTTCACAAACCAAAATTTGTAATCTTACAGAACTGCCAGCTGGCAGTGAAAAGAAGAACGACTTTGTTTCTGTACCACAGTTGGGTCGTTTTTAACTGATGGTCCTTCTAGAATTTCCTGGGCTTGTAGGCAAATATTGATTGCTTGAGAGGTCTCACGATGGGTACCAAGACACCCCGTTAGTTAAACTTTTGTTGATGTTTTCACTCCTTTTTCGACAAATGTACCATCGTTACGCCATCGTCACGCACTTCACAAGATAGCATTGGACGTTTCTGAGTATAATTTCGAAAAGCACGAATTTTCTCGGTTACCAAACGCAAACATAATGGTGTGTGGGTGATCACTATCTAGAAAGCTAAAAGCGACCCTATAATCACAAAACGATGTGTGTCAATATATTTTTCCCGAGTCATCTCCAAGTTTTGTCACAATGCAGTACGTGCCGATCAGTTTCTTAATAAACGGCTACAGTCACTGGGGTATAACAAAGACATGGCAGTGTTTAATAAATGTCTTAAGTGGGCGCTCCCAAAGCTAGCGCAAAACCTCAATGTATGATGCGAATGCTTCGTTTCGGGGATTGTCAACCACACTAATAGATGTTGGAGTGGATGATGAAAGCAGGAATAACCAGGAGGAGGCCCACATTTTTATCAAAATGCCGCCTATGACATGTGAGTCGGCTCAATGCCAGTTCATAGGGATGTACAACGTTTTATACTGAGTACAACACACCACTAAACTCCGCAATATCACATGCATCCAAAAAATATCGCCAAACACTTTGTCCTGAATTCTATCATTTACAAACGATCAACTGAAATATATTTTCCAGAAGCAGTGCCAACATTGCACACAAACACAAATAAGCAGCAACTTATTCTTAGCACTAGAATGCAAAAAGGACGCTGTACATGATCTGTATTGTGTTCTCAAAATCTTAGTCAATGTTTTGCTCACTAGTGCGCATATAAAAAGAAATATGTTATGTTATGGAATGTAAATAGTGATTAATTTGTACTGTGTTATGGATTGCTTCTTCCATGTGACTTGTTTAATCTATAAATTAGTTCGTATGACTTACACATTAATAGTGAGGGGAAATTAATTATATTTGATTATTCTCTTTTTCAAACTCATTCTGTATTACAACTAGTATTCTTTTTAATTGCACTGCAAATTACTTGGTTAATAGTCCTAGTAATTGCATTTAAATGATATAAATTATGTCAATGGCTTCGTGAAATAATAAGAAAAATTATAAATGGTATCGTCAACAGATAAATTAAGAAACTGGGATAAACAAACAATAGTATTTTTTGTCTTTGTGTTAGGTAAATCGCTCATTACTACATAACAAATGAGTAGTGAATAAGAAGATATTAGCTGGAGATATAAATTTCAATTTTTTATGGTAATATTTTTTTCTACCACAAATAACGGAGATATTTGTAATACTTTACTTACTTTAGGAATGCTGTCATTTAGTTTATGGTATTAACCAATTTTGTTGTATTAAATTCATGTTTACAACAATTTCGTATAACATCAGCGTTTTCACATTATTTAAATAAAATAATACAGACTATTAGGACTTTTCCACTACCTCACGCAAAAGTGCACCAAATCTGGCCAATATGTTAGTTACCACCTTCAGAAACTCTTGCACAATAACAGATTGAAGTTAAGTTTTTGGAATTTTACGTTCGAAAGATTGATTCATCTTTATTGAACTGTAAGCGTTAAATAGGTTTTCAATAATATTGGAAGGTATGAACATGGATTCCAGATACCAGATTCCACATTCCAGAGATGGATTATCATGAGTTGTGCAAAATATGTGTAGTGTAGAATTAGGCATTTCTGAATATGCTTTGATCAGACATATTCATTCTACCCACAAAAATCTGGTTAAGCGATTTCCATTTGCCTGACTGACTATCTGTCTGTCTGTCAGTCAGTCCGTCTGTTTATCTGCTTGTTACAGTGTCTGTCGTTCTACATAATGTTTTTTCTAAAGCAATGAAATTTGTTTTTGTTTGTATTATGTAAAAAATCTAGTCAAGTTAGTAATCCAGAGAAATCGCTCCTTAAATTCTGATACTTTCCTTTGATGAGTTCGGACACATAATCATGAAAAAATCTATTTACTGACTATATCTTCATTAATTTATTTTATTTCGTGTGTATTCTACAATTCAACTTTTACATGAAGCTTCAGGAAAAGAGTGTTTTTCGATTTCTGCAAAAATTGAGAAGTGTATTGCAGTCAGCACCTCATATTTCATTTTTTAAGTCATAAGACCCTTCATTTAAAAGAAGTCCCTTCAACATTCCGTATACCAAACCTACGCTCCTAGATATGTTTTGCAATGAATTTTAGTTTCATTTTGATTTTGCTCCGCTCATACTTCAAATAATAAAATTTCTATTCCTTTGTTACCGATTTTTAATGACTTTTAAACGTATTAGTATCAGTCGAGTTATAACGCCGTCATAACCAAATTTTACTTGACACTTTTTGGACTTTATTTCAAAGCTGACACTACTTATTCTCTGTAGTTTTTAATGACGGACGGACAGATACAGCGCGTATGCTGACAATAACAGCTTAAATTTACTGGGTTGCAGAACAGTGCTGCAAGCGTGTTAACAAAACGAATATACACATGCTCATTTACTGGCAACGCATGCTTAAATTTAAGTGTTTCAAACATTTTGTAAGCATCTGTTCAGAATTTGTGTCCAGTAATAATTTTTGTACAGTTTTTATATACGTCGCCAAAGAAATTGTCAAGGATTATATTAGTTTTGGTCATACCTTTATAACAACCAGAACCAGCGTCTGGAGACATATCAAAATATAAATCGAAATGATCAGGACCACCATAGGATTCGATTTAGCCGGTTCCGTCGGTCCGTCCATACCCATAAAATAGAAAAAATGGCTTAAGCTATATCAACGAAATTTGGCACACATATTCTTTGAAAAAATTTTAGATCCTCTTTCGAAATTGATTAAGATCTATTCATAAATTTGTTTATTGAAAATTACGGGCTTAAGCCCATTGTAATAGTCAGCATCAATGTTTTCCATTGAAATTTCAAAATTAAGTGGGAAATTACAATATGTAACCGTGTCCAATAAAAAGACATGATTGAAGAAAAATCAGACTTATCTCCAGTACATCTATAAAGTCCCGAAAGAGGCTTAATGCAGAATTAGCGACAATTATCACTTTAATTTAACGGAATTTCATTGTAAACTGAACATAAATATAGTCGAAATCATAAAATGAGATGTACCTCCAGTACACCTATGTGGTCTCAATAGAGGACTTAATGCTGCATTATGTACAATTATATTTTATGTTCAACGACATTTCAATATTGAGTGAATATGAACATAATCAATTTGTGTACGAATTGTGAAGGTGATTGGAAGAAAGTTAGAGGTGCCTCCAGTACACCTATGTGGTGTCAATAGAAGATTTAATGCTGAATTATACACAATTATATTTTAAATTCTACGCAATTTCAATATTGAGTGAAAATGAATGTAATCAATGTCGTCACCAAATTTGAGCGTGATTGCGTGAAAATCAGAGGGACCTCCAGTTCACCTATGTGGTCTCAATAGTGGCATGACCGCTTAATCATGAAAAGGTTACATTCAAATTCAATTAAATTCCTTTATTAAGTGAACAAAGACAATAAATTTACGCACTATTAATTCATTGAATTCAGACGCCTATATGGTCCACAAATACGGGGTACAACAAATTTTTCATAATTAATGAAATTAATCCAGAGTACGTTAAGGTACAGTACCTATCTAGTTTTATTTAAAAACCAAGCGACGTGTTGAGCCGACTGTAACGGCCTGAGCCTGTTATTTTTGTAATTTATGACTATTCAATGTGCTTAAAAATAAGAAATCCATAAAATTTTTATAAAAAGGAACGCTAACATGGCGTACGCTGCATTGGACACCACACCCTCTCATCAATATGCTTTTTGCAGGAGTTCAACTCATATCGCTGCGAATGTAGAGCGAACGTTTCAAGCAACGAACCTCCGGCCTTTTCTTGTTAACTGATTTAAACTAGTCCTCTAGCATTTCTTTAATATTAAGTTAAAGTTCAAAATGAGTAAGATGTAAAAATACCAAATGCTTAGGAACTAATAGAGGAATGAATAAAGTTTTCATTTATTAAACAAATTTTTCAGATCTTAGTCAGCAAAACGTCAAAAAGTCAGTTAGAATGTTCTCTGTGGAGTCGTAGGTAGTGAGTAAAAAAAAAGTAATAATTTGTGGAAATACATACAACTGCCAATTTAAAAAAAAAAAAAATTGTTTAGTGCTTGGAAATAAGTCCTAATTAACACACAGTTACATCCACATATCCATATTATGGAATTAAACTAGCCAAGTTCATCCTTTCGTCCGGCATCAGACAATGAAAACAGCTATTAGCTAAGATTAGCAAATTTGCTATACGAATTTTACCTAAAAGTTGTATATGGAATTTTTTAACACCGGTGCACCTCTGCTTTTTGTCATGTAAACCAATATTGTATATTAAAGTCGATGAACGTAAATAATTAAAATGCAATTTAAATGATAAATTCTCTAAACAAGCAAAATCGGATGATATTCTGAGCTATTCGCTTATACGCTTGGCGTTAGTTTCATAACATGAGGTTCGTCTTAACCATAAAAACCAACAGAATTTCAATATTGATATGATATAAATTTTATTGAAGTGTCAACAACTTGGTATAATGCTGAATTAATATAAAAAAAAAAATTCAAAGATATTTGGTAATTGAGGTGATCGCAGCATTGCAAGCTGATCCGAAAAATATCAGAGAGAATTAGAATCCTTCTTTGTAAACGAAAAAAATATTTTTTGTTTTTTTATTCTGACTCGAAACATATCTGTTAATAATTTTAATTTTTAATAACAAAGTCGATTTTGAAGTGTCAAGTCACACGGTTATCTCAGCCGACTGCAACATTCTAACTTGTCTCAAGGTCCTTCTAATTCGATTTATTTACAGTTGTTGCAATTTAAATTTTAAAATTTTTTCATCTTTTTACTATAATTTAGTCAAGATGATATTTTCTGCATATTTTTTCTGTTATATTTTCAGTTCAAGAGAACAAAGTGGAAAAAAACCATCATAAGGAATACCGCCCCAGCCGACAGAAGATTCAAATGCTGCAACCCAACCATTATTTATACCAACGCACGATGGTTTTTATGAAACTTTTTTTTTCTCACTTCCACTATTTAGCAAAATCCAAAAAAATTTGAGGCTTTGTCAACTTTGAAGCTTGCATAAAATATTTCCAATTAATGGACTGCAAGAACATACAAGAACGTCATTTGAAACTTTCTAAATGAGTTATATAAAAATTTAAAAAACAAATCCCATTTAATTCTAGCTGCACTGTACTCGAATACTTTGCACCAACTTTATAAAAAACAGCGCTTACGCGATGATGTCATGCGATATTGCTACAAATTCAGTCCATTGCAACAACAGTGTCGAAAGATCGCTTCCATGCAATAGTTATTATTTGAGTTAAAGTCGAATAGAATCATCGGCTTAAGTGTTACACATGATGAATCCAGCCAGACATTATAGGCAATTTAGTTTGGTTTGGCGAATCAATTAAATTCAATTAATCCCACACTGTTTTGTAATGAAATGCAATGAATGGGAGCCAAGCGATTTGTATTGGCAGTCATGGAAACTATATTTTTGCAATTAAAACAAAACACTGACAAAATTTTCTTAATACTTTATATTTTGCATTATTAGCGGTTGTAAGATTTTTGATATGGCGTGACTAATAATTTTGTAGATTTGATTGCATTTTTGCAAAAACACTCAGGTTTTTCAAATACAACTAGTGGATTCATAAATTAAAATTCTATTCCTGATAATGGCAGCCCAATTAAAAAAGTAGATCGAATATGCCGCTGTATGGTATTGGGACCTCTCGATATTAATACAGTACTCCATTGTAGGAAAATATCTCTCAAATGAGTCTGCACCTTACTGTTACAATTACAATTGTAGTACCCATAAAAATGTCTCGCGAGCAAAATAACATTGCTTGGTGTTTCTTACAAAAACAGAGACATCTCATGTTAGTGAAATTTAAAAAAAAATTTGATTACCAAAAATATTTCCTTCGTTTCAGAGTATCTGTTGAGAATAGATTCAATACCATTTAAAAAAAAAAAATGTAGATGTATAATTCCAAATTTTTTACGATTAAGCTAATTTCTAATAATTTAAGATTACTCTTGAAATATTGCAGAAACTGAGGCTGATTGGTTCAATAGATCTTGTGACAGGCATCCAATGCCTGTGTGATGGTGGCTACAAAAACAGGTGTGCAATCTGTAAATAAATTTATTTCTACTTCATTCCATTCCATGTTAATGATAGTTAACACCTATAAAAATTATGAGGATACTATATTAGTTTTAATCAAAATTTTTATTTTATTTTCTTTCTTTATTGACAAGACATCTTTTTCAATACATTTAAATAAAACATAATACAAACAAGATATTAAGAAATTATCATTAATTTTTGTCGAATAGCTTTCTGTCAGAAAATTCGTTTAACACGTATTACCTCAGATCCACACATCCGTATTATGTCTACGCGGCTGGTGACCGAAAGAATTCTGCTTTCAAGTTTAAGACAGCCGTATCAGGAATTTTGAATACAATGAAAACTATAAAAAATAAACCCTTCATCCATTACGTCTTCGCATTACGTCTTCCGGTCTTCTCAACCAACTAAATAATTGTCTTCGGCGAAGTTTTTTTTTCCTATACTGCTTATCTTATGAAGAATACTTATATGCAGAAAAACGATGTTGAAAAATCCAATTTCAATAAATTGCAATGAATTTACNTTAACATTTTAATGTGAAAGTCTCTCGGTTACAAAAGAATTACTTTACCAATTATAAAATATTACCAAGTTGTTTTGCTTTTTTTAATGAAATCCGCAGTTAAAAAGTCAATTCAGTGTACCAAAAATGAAAGGCGGATTTCGTTCGAATTGAAGATTTAAAAGAAATGCCAAAGAATTATGTAGTAACTATTTTCTATGCTCAGTTAACTTTAAAGTAAATACAAATGTAGCCAATGTTATGTAAGAGACCTGGGCTGTTCTCAAACTGGTCATAGTTTGTTTCAATATACGAAATAAAATGTCAGAACTGTAGCTTCGGAAATTAATCAAGTTATTGCGTTCACAGACAAACATGTCGTGGGTTCAACGTGCTTAACGGTAGTAGAAACGACCTTTAAACACGAGGTACTGCACACTCGACCGGGTACATTGCGCCCGGATCACGCCCCAATGGAGTTCAAAATGAGCCGTCCAATGTTTTTGGAGCAAAGTCTATCTAACACCTTTGCTGTATTGTAGGTAACACCACCCGTGTATCTGCTCAAGGACACACTGTCCCGAGCTATAAAGCCATGCCTGCGAATTTTAGGCATACACAGCCCGTATGTCGTACCCAACAAGTTCTTTGCAACAATCAGCCGGCTGGGACAAACGCCCAGGGGTCACTGGGTCACGTAATACCAGAAACTCTGGTTAGTTTCGCCATTTTAATCAAGATTTCCGCTGCAATACCCTCCCAGATGCTTAATTATGACTTCCGAATTCGGCTTACATAAAGAGACTGGGCTCGGTAAACTCTTTCGCAGCTTTACAGCTACTTTCGGTTTTGAGATGCGCAAGGGAACCCCTGTCTTAAGATAGCAAACATACAACAGCAGCACAGGAACAAACAATTAGACTGGAACACAGGAAAAAAACGTTCACGGATAAATGGACATCGCTCAATCCTATTTTTTTTTTCTATAAATCTATTTCAAACAAACCTATATTCGCAAATCATCTACACATTACACGCCTATGATACTCCCAGTCTGTGGCTGCAAGGTAAAAGAAGAATAAAATTGATATCCAATGCTAAGTGATAAAGAACATTTTAAATTTTGCGATATTCACATGAAAAATATAATAAGGGCCGTGTGAAAATATTTATACACATATTTACCCTTCGGGGTGCTTTTTTTTCGCATATATTTCTAAACGCAAAAAATTAAAAAATAAATTTAATTATATATTATATATCCTAAGCAGTGCCAGGAATTCTGTTAAAAGACTTGGAAAACTGCATGCATTAACAAGTGGCGTTAGTAATTTTTCTTAATAATATATCGAGATCATATCATTTGGTTTTTAGACATTCAGTGCCTTAGATAGATTGAAATTAAAATTACATCTTATCATACTGTTCAAAAACAAAAGGTCGACATATCCAAAATGTGTGAGTATAGTGCGCAACAGAAAAAAGTCTCCTATAAAGAAGAAAGCTAGAAGCGGCCTTCCCCGTGTACGAGTTCAATTCGTAAACGAATTACCCGATATTGCTTAATCAAGCAGTTATTATGGCAAGAGAGATGGACATGTGTTCCAGATTCATATCCCCACAAAAGCACCATGAGCTCAATTGAAAAGCTGTTAGAAGGAATGCTATTACATTCAATAATATCGGAAAGATGGAAAACTTTTGTACACAAGCACTGTCCATGAAAACTAGAAAAGGGTTTTTAATATCAATTTAAAAAGACTGTACATCATGTTGGATTTAAATTCTTCAATAGAGAACTCTGGGGTTCTTAGTATGACGATGCCGGAGCTGCTGAAACTAAGGCAATGCAGAAACCTTGAACCAGTTTAGTCCAAACTACACAGACTAGTTGACAATTTGTGCGCAGGTAGTACAGCCTTGAATCAACTTGAACGATAGGATATTTGAGTTAGGGAATACGTAATAGGGAATACG
>JXPQ01000591.1:0-12896 GCA_001014675.1 Ephydra gracilis
AAATAAACAACAAAACCAATAGATAACTAAGACGAGAGTTTACAGTGGTGAGAAGAAACTTTTATTTATTTATTTGTTTGTTTGTTCTAATGGATACTGGAACAATTGAGTGAAAGAAATGTAACTGCTCAAGAAATAAATCTGTCTAATATTAAAAATTTTAAAACTGAATTCAATATTCGAGAATATAGAAAAATTCTTTGTAACGCAATATAAAAATATTTTAAATATATTAAATATGGATTTTGTTACATACATATGGTCTATTGATGGCTCCTTTGGATGACTTTCAATATATTTATCAGTAAATGACACTTTATTTGTAATTGTTTGTGTTTATCGTCTTTGGAAAAGGTGTCACAAAAGGGTCATCCAAAAACTACTCATGTTTTAATAATGGGTGATGCAAGCATTGATTTGTTTGAGGACACTGTTTATCAGACAGACTACCTAGACATCCTGTCAGCTATTACCCTTTAAAATGCATAGTATAATAAGCCAAAGCGAAATACCAAGAGAAGGCTTATCACATAGCGACGAAATATTGTGCAAATATTTTCAGGACGACAACACAGCTTTAAATTAAAATTTTCTAATATCTGAATATTTGTGACGTAGCCTCTTCGAAATGGAGACAAAAGTGAAAATGGTGCTATGATATATAGTATAGAATAAGATCGAACCCTTCTATGAGAGGACAAACGTAAATAATAAATACTTCAGATTGAAAAGAAGAAATACTTAGTGGACAGATATTAAATTTTAATTTTGTTTAAAGAAGGAGATGACGTGTACAGATATTGGAAATGAATGGCTGAACAAGAAATTCCGCTCATAGTAAACTTGGAAACATACTAAACACAAAAATTTTTATAAAATTGAACAATGATAACAATTTCGCGGATGTAGATAACACTTCAATAATCGTTTCACATAACTTAATTGATATCGAATATAATTTAAAGCAAAAGTTGTGTAGTTGAATGTGACAAGGTGGGGCTATTATGAGGTTTCACAGAATTTTCAATTAATTTAATTTGAAACATCAATCATTTCAAAATAACTCAGTGGATTAATTTTCATTATTTGAAAGAATTCAACTAAAATTTTGTAACCAAGGCTGTTCAAAAAGATTTGCGGACAATGATAATTGCGTGTCCTTGCTGTGCGGTCGTATTTTAAAAACACTCTGTGTTAAAACTGTTTTATTACACTATTTCATTTAATTAATTATTAAATCTTATACCAATCGATAGAGTTTTTAGAAAGCTTTAAGCCAGTGTAACTTAATTAATTTCAAAAATCAACATGAAATTCAAACAAGGGAATAAAACAAAATAATTCAATAAATTCTAAATATCCCAAACGTTACAAATTTAATTTGTACCCAAGAATTTGAAATAAAAAAACAATAATTCACATCAGCTGTTACCAATACAAACCAACAAAGCAAAACAAATACTATTTAATAACATCAATACATAAAATAACTAAACCATAATCTACGTGGAAGAGCATGAGTGGGAGAGCAAAAAGTGAGTGGATATGCACTAGCGCAGGTTACGGAGAAAATTATGCGCTCACGCAGTCGAGTTGATGAAGAAGATATACAAGAGATAAATAATATAAAATATTGCTCTGACGATGCGGATAGCAATATGCAACTTTTGCAGAGCGACTTAAACGATATCAAAAATATGATAACTGACTTGAATGTCAATGTGAAATGAAATGCAGGAGAAACTGCAAAACTCAATAAAAAAATTGAGTTGCTATCCGAAAAGATAACGGAGCTTGTTGCAGAAGGCAAGTAAAAAGATGTTAAATTACAATGCCTAGAAGAGCGCCACAATTATGTTGAGCAACAAATGTTGAGCAGCAATTTTGAAATAATTAATGCGCCAGCAACGAAAACAGCACTAGAAACAGCAATTGACATAGCCAAAACAGCGAACATATCCATCAATGAAAATGATATAATTTCTGTATACCGCATAAAACAAAATAGTAAATTAATAATTAAATTCACCTCTCTAAACGTGAAAAGGAAAGTTATGAAAAAATGCAAAGACGCTTAATTAACAATAATTAAATTAAATGGCTCCAACGTTAATGTTTATAAACGAATATTTATAAATGATGAATTGCCGGCTTTTCATAGGAACTTGTTATGGAATGCAAAAAATAAAGCGAAAGACTGCAACTGGAAGTATGTGTGGATCAAGGAGGAAGGGATTTTAGCTGAAAATATCAGTAATTTTGCTGATATAAACTTCAATGAATAACATTGACCTTAGCCTCAATCCTACCGGATCCGTCGACAACATACATGCAGTACAGAGCTTTTTGCGTTATAATGCCTTATATTACAATATCCCATTATTTTGCCTAAATATTCGATCAATTCGAAAAAATGTTATAACATTAATGACAAAACCAAATGCTATTATTGCTAACCTTAAATCGAAGCTTATATAACAGATGATGGAATAAATTTATTTAATATTAAAAAAATTAACTTTGAATTTATAAATCGTGATAATAGAAGAGGTGGTGGAATTGCCGTCTACATTCGAGATAATTTTCACTATACTGCAAGTAAGTCAATGAATGACACTTTTAAATCTTTAGTTGTGAATTTATTACAAAAGAACTTTATAGCTTGCGAAAAATAGTGTTGTTGTGGTGGTCGGCGACACGAACATCGACTTGTTCAAGGACAAAGTCCATGTTACCGAATACCTTGACATGACGTCTGCATTGGGCTTGGACAATCTAATCCCAACGGAGACTAAAAGGGAAGATTTGGTACGCCTAACCAAATCGAAAACCGATCACATATTTGTTAGATAAGCTAAAAACATTCATAAAGTTAAAAGCTTCATAGTAAAGACATTGGTATCGGAACATTTTTCAATATTATCAACGATAATATTAAAGAATGGTTCAATAACTAATCGTACTCCACAAACTATAAAAAAGGAAAAAGTTTGATTGATTGTTAATGAATTTAAGTGGAATCAGTTAAATAATTGTAGTGATGCTAGTTCGTTTTATTCCAACATTAAAATAGCACTTGATTATATTTACAAACAGTCCCTCTCCTATAAAGGCTTTAAATTAAGCAGAACCAATTGGGACTGGATGAATTTCCATATCTTAAATATGTGTAGAGACAGACAAGCTATACAGAAAATGGAGACGTAAACCAAACGATCTTGCATGGAAGTCTGAGTATAGTAAACTAAAAAACAGAGTTAACAAAATTATCTTATTTCCAGAAAGCAATTATTATACACAGAAATTCCTGCTAGCACAAAATGATATTAAGCAGACGTGGCAGATAATAAATGCTATAAATGGCAAGAAAATTTTTAATTTTTATGAGCAGATTTGTAGAAATATGAAAGAGAGAAACAGTGAAACAATATCAAACAAATTTGCCTAACAATTTGATGAACAGAAAAGTAAGACCATCTATGTGTTCTCCGAAAGAGTTTTTTACACAGAAATAAAATTTTCTTCCTCCAATTCGATTTTCATTGACGAAATAAATGAAAACGAAATACTAAATATTATAAAAAGTATAAACGTACAGAAAGGAGCTGGATCTGATGCAATAAGACTCAAAGACCTAAAAAATAATGCAGAAAAACTTGCGCCTACCATCGCCAAGCTAGTGAACTTCTGTCTTGACCAATGTGTATTTCCAGCGCAGCTTAAGTTTGCTATTATCAGGTCTATATATAAAAGTGGTTGCAAAAGCTCATTGAGTAACTATCGGCCGATCTCTATTCATCCTGCAATTGAAAAAATCATTGAAGGGGTATTGGTTACTAGGATAACGGACTTCGTTAAAAAATATGCAATCATCGACAAAAGGCAAAAATATTAATAAACTCCTTGGGGTCTTTTCCAGCCATCTGAATAAAAATCTAAGCCAAGGTCTGCATAGCCTAATTTTATTCATAGCCTTTAATAAAGCATTCGATACCATTCCACATATGCAATTGCTGAATGCACTTGAGTCAGCTAGCATACGCAGAAAGTGTTTGAGTATCATGAGAGATTATTTGTCGTTTCGCAGGTTCACGGTTAAAATCGATGGTAGCTGCAGCAAAGAAAAAACAGTCAAATACGGAGTTTCACAAGGTTCAAAGCTGGGACCACTCCTTTTCCATTACCAATAATATGCTAAGACAAATAAATAATGACAACATATTCTAATTTGCAGATCATACTGCAATTGTCGTATCCAGTAATTATATTATTACAGCATATAACATAATAAAAAAACATTTGGACATTGTCAGTATGTGGTGCTACGACAATGCTAGCAAGACCAAGCTAATGCACGTACGTCCGATACACTTGTGTATATCCTATAACTTGAAAAGCGTGTATACTAACTTTTGCCTACATGTACACAGTGTATCGAATAGTGAAATTGAAAAAGTGTAAACTTACAAATATCTTGGCATCATTGTCGACGAGCACTTGAAATAGCACAAACATATTGACTTTGTGCGAAATAAAATCCAACGCACATCCTACACATTGCGACACCTGCGATACTATAGTACCGAAGTGGTGATGAATATGGTCTGCCACTCATTGGTGAAATCACATCTTCGCTTGGGTATTACTGCGTGAGGAGCTTGACGCAGTGTAGCAGGCTCCAGAAGGGTCAATTGAGGATATTGAAGCTGTTGAGAAATAAGGATGTGTATCTGAATATTACCAGTTTATATAAGCTGACTACTCTCACCGAAGTTTTCAATATATGCAGTTATAGAAAACCAGTTGACCACGAGCATGGGACAAGATGGTATGCCAAATACCGAGGATCTGTAATGAGTTGCCCGCCCATGTGATAGTTGCCAAAACGGAGAATAAGAGGAATATGAAACAATACGTACTAGATGAGCAAAGGATAAACTAGTTAAAATGATAATTTTTGAATATTTAAGTGATTTAAAAACGTTGATTTAAATGCAATAAAAAATTGTACACCAACCAGCATTCACACAATTTACAAATTCATATAGTTATTGCTTTTATTGTAAAACTCTTTCTGCGGACAAGCCTATATTGGCTTCGCAAGGAACCATGTAAAAATGTAAACTTTGCAACTATCATGGTATAATAAAAAAAAAAAAAAAAATAAAAGAACACAAAAGTTTGGAAATAAGATTTATTATTCCAAAGTATTCCATCTCAACATCTAATCCATTGTTTGGTTTTTTATTTTCAAAGAGATTCAAATTTATGTATTCTATCCTTAAAGTGACAATCTGGAATTTTTCAATTTTTTTTATTTTCGGTGAATATGGAGGATGCTACAACATTCGGATGGATGGATTTTGGGTATAAAATACAAAATACTTTTTGATTCGGTAGATTGTCCTGGTGAATACGAATATTTTTAATCTGAAATCCAGGATTTTTTTCCAGAATTACTTTTTACAACTAGTTCAAAAGATTAGAAAAGTACTGAGAATTTCTTTCTTTACTAATTTCATAGTAGTCAAAAATAAAATTGTTTTTGCTTCGTAAAAAAAATAATGCTAACTGTTTTTTGGATCATTTCTGGACACAGACTCGTTTCGTAGCCGATAAACCAGATTTGCATCACTATTTTCTCCTTGCTTAGAATCAGGGTGAGGGATGAAACCACTTTAAAGCAAAATCATTTTATCCTTTCGAAAGAGCTTTTCAAAGCAAGGCTCATTCAAATGTGTTGTGCATTGTTAGCGAATGTGGCACTTACGTCGACCAAAACTTTTATAAAGACAATACTTTAATCAAAAAACTAAGCAATAAGGAGATACCTAGGACTTTCCATTTTCAGCATGCAAAGATTTTTTAATATAAAATCCGGCATTTTTCTACCATTTCTAATGGAGTTGCTGTATTTGAACGTCTTTGACGTAAACCTTTACATTTTCTAAAACCATTCATAAATTTCCCTTGCTTTAAACGTGCTTGTCATATAAATTCAATTACTTCACGATAAATGGTTTTTCCACTGTCAAAATGGAAAAAAAAAACTTTTATATTAGAACAAAATAATAAAAGATTATATCTGGAGACTATTATCACCCCGGGGCTGATGGGACTCTCCTACCGAACCGCAAATTTAATTGAATAATCTTTAATACGATTCCAAATTTAATATGATTCCAAAAGCCTTGAAAAATGTACAGTCCCTATGACTTTTCGGAACTGAGTCGAAACCAAAAATAGCATCGCATGATTGCGGTGGGACATAATTTTTTAATAAAAATAAGAAAGAAAAACTAAGCAAAAGAAACATTTCCAGTTACAATATTACGGTAAATACTAAGGAAATATATTTTTTGTCAAAAATAAATCATTTGAAATGAAATTTTTTTGATACAAAAAATTTAATTAATATTTTATATAAGAACATCTAAAATCTATTTCAAAAAAATCTTGCAGTCATACTGAGTTTATTTTTTCTTGCTTTAGTGTTACAGGCGTAGTGCCAAGATATTCATATTATTAATATTATGTTGAACCCATAATGTAAAAATAACAAAGAATATTTCACTTTTATATTCTATATATTGTCAGAGTAATAAACAACTAATAATTTTATTTTATCCAACTTTAACGAAGTGTTTTCTGTGTTGTGTGAAAAATGGAGATGCTGTAAATCGCACCAATGATTCTTATACTAGCCTCATAAGGGTCGCTTATAAGAATCTATCTTCTACAAGTATGTGAAAACCTATGGCTTTATATGAAAACAACTTATCCAAACTGACCTGCAACACCAAATTGAAAAATTTTACCTCTTTGTTGATTTTAAATGCAGCTCATTTAAATTGCCGTTGTCTATCCCAAGGATTTCTGAAATGGCACTGAGAAACGCCCAATGTGTCGTGAAAAAACAAACTGATGCAAGTGAGCCTTCATTTACTAAACAAGGTTTCTGATAAAGTAATTCATATTTTAACACTGAAGAAAATCATCGGATCTGTGGGTATAAAGGCATAGTTACCATTTTGTATAAGAGTATGGTGCCTCTCGCATATATCGACTATTTGGACGTCATTGGCGAACATAAGCACATGCTTTACGATACATTCTTCATATTCGTTAAAAAATACATTTTATCTGAACAAGATAATGAATTCTGCATTAACATCTTAAAATTGTAGTTAGAATCGTCTGAAATGGTTGTAGTTGAATAACAATATTTGCCTAGAAATCAAATTTTTTTGATAACTTTTCCAAGCAGTTGCTAATATGTAAGCAATTGAGTAAAAGTGTACTGACTCAGAAAGTCAAAAACAGAATACATGAAAAGTTCACAGTCCTGCTGTATGGCACTCGATATCAATCGTTTTAAAATCAGATGTGCTGGGTGTTTTCAAGAGGAAAATCCTACTCATGATATATGGACGCTGCATCGATGGAAACTGCCGAATTCATGCAGATTTGCCATTGTTTTCATTGATTTACGACCAGGTGTATTATCTTGATAACAACTTTATTTTTCGCAAAAAAAAAAAAGATTTTCCGCAATTTTCTCTTTCTAACACCTTAATAGTGCTATGTGATGGTTGTTTTTGTTAGTTTTGCTCCTTTTAATATAAAATATGATGAATGAATACAACATCATAACGCCATAACATTCTCAGACAATTGTTGATTTTTTGCCTGCTTAGGAATTGGCTCACCAACAGTTCGGGTTTTTTTGTGCAAACATTGCACAGGATCATCAACTAGTTGTTGTTTTCAGTTGATTGTGAGCTCCACCTTAAACAGAGATGTCCTGTATATTCCTCTGATATCTTAATAGTCACAGCTACCTCATTTAACTTCACTTCTAGTGAAGGTTTCTTCTACATTCAAAGAGTGCTATTTAAATCACTGAGAACTGAAAAAATCTGTGAACAAACACAAATACAAATATAGCACAAAATGGAACATTGCGTTGCATACTTCACATGCAGAATTCGACAGAACGGAAACTACTCAAATTACCAGATAAATACACCGAATGGCCCGCATTCTTTGTTTAATTAATGTTCGTTATATACATGAATATCTGATTTATTTAATATCTGAAAACATTTAAAAAACCACAACAATATCTCAAGGATATAATAATTCCATAACTCTTTTTATTTAGCACAGATTGAGCTGGACAACACATCAACCCAAGCAAAGAAACTAGGCACTAATAATAAATAAAATAATATATATTGAGCAGTCCTTTATATTTCGTTTGCATTATTAAAATTGGTATTCATATTGTAGAAATCTTGTCTATCAATGTTTTCTTGCCACCGCTGCATATGAAAATCGTTGTTTGATTCCCAATTTACTCAGCACAACTTCCAATTCCTTTTATAAATCGACCATCAAGCACCATGCTTTCCTTGTTGCTTTCTGATTTGTTTTATATAACTCCAAAACCAACACCCAATTTGGGTTGTTGCATTTATAGTGGTGACGCTTAGATGATTCAAAGTTGACTTAATTTCCTTTCCAAAATTTTCTTGCAGAAAAAGGCCATCGGCGATTAAGCAAAATTATGATTCAATTGATTAAGCAGATCACAACAACAAGGCCAACGTACTGCTTATGTACATAAAATAGAACTGATTGTCATAAATTATCATAAAAGCATCAGTAAGCCTACCATATAGCGCGCATTGGACAGTACAGGATCGCAGGCCAATTCAATTCTCGAGCAACCTATTATTATTGATACTCCAACGCTGAGCTACCTGACGTAAGGTGCTGGGAATAGGACATTACTCAAATTCAATCAAATTGCTCGTCAACCTTAAAAGTTCAAGCAGTTACTTGAATTTTGAAATTGTAATTGGGAATATTTACGTACTCATAATTCATACAAAGAAACTGTCTACGAATATAATTAACTTCGACTTTGTCACATATGCTTCAGACTAGAAGATTCATTCTATGATCACTTGAGAAAATCGATCTAACCTTAGTTACTGACTGACTGACTTACTTACATAAGTTAGAAATGGAAATCAAGTGTCAAGTATCGAACTGTGCGGACATGTTTTACGCAACGCTTTTACTAAAATCCAAATATTCAAATAGTTTCTCATAACTAAAGAAATCCTTAACTACCTTAATCTTAAATTTAATTCAAACTACATTAAGTTACGAGTTTGTGTTAAAACAAAACGTTTATACAACAAAGTAAACGTACATAATTAGTTAGTAAGATTTTGCAAAAATTGTCAAACGCGTGCTTTAATTTAAATAAATCAGCTGACCTCCATGAACAATTCAAATATCAAACTTACTAAAAACAACAACAACAAATGAATTTCAAAACCTGTTCTACTCCTTTGTCAGAAAACTGTGAATTCTTTGCTTGCTCAGGCTGCAACAACAAATTTCATTCTCAGCCATGCAGCTGTCTTGACGAGCTGTCTTGGGAAGCCATGAGCGCAAATGCTAAGAGCGATTGGCGGTGTGCAAGCTGCGGCGACAAATAAAACAAGTAAGACAAATAAAACGGATGTCAGTAATGTTCAGAGTGATGTCAATATGATGCGCGCTGAACTAAAAGAGATAAAAATGTTATTAGACCAAATACATGTAAATACTGGCCTAATAACAATTGAAACTCAAAAAACAAATAAAACAATAGAATTACTAATAAAACAGATTAGTTGATTGATCGAGGAAAATAAAGAAAAAGACAAAAAAAACTGTTTTTCTCGAAGAAAAAGTCAACTCAGTGGAGCAATACCACCTTCGAAAAAATGTGGAAATTATCAATGCGGATAATAATAGAGAGCCCATTGAGGATGTTTTGGAAATTGTCCAAGCAATTAATTCTGACACAGAACGGCATGATATTAAAGATGCATATATAACTAAAAATAGAAATAAGATAATTGTAAAATTTAAATATCAACAAAAGAAATCATTGCATATGAAAGATTTAAACAGAAGAATATAGAAACCAACCATGTTGACAACGATAAACCATCTGGCCCCAAATTAATAAAACATATATATATAAATGATGAGCTGACCGCAACAAATAGACGTTTACTGAATTTTTTTACTATGGGTAGCCAAAAAGAACGCAAGGAAGTGTCATTGGAGATATGTATGCGTCAAGGATGGCAAGGATGGCTTTGTAAGAACAATTTCTGACATGAACTTTGAATGAGCAATTGAGCTAGTGACAGTATCTTTGCATCATCCCTACCCAATGTTTATGAACTCAAAAATAACATAGTTAGCAATTAAAGTCTTTTAGGAAAAAAGATAAGTAAAATAACGAATTGTATTTTAATATCCGATAATTAAGGAAGAACTTTAATTTATTTTTAGCTGAATTTGACATGGTCATGAAAGGTATAGATATTTTTATCCTGGTGGAAACCAGCATTACAGATCATGAAAAAGGGCTATTCAAAATTCCAAAATTTAATTTGGAGTTTAGAAATAAACTTATTAAACGTCGAGGTGTTATTGGGATATTTATAAATGAAAAATGTAATTATAAAATCTCCGATGAGTCATGGCTTAATTTTGAATCTTTGCAACTCGATCTAACTATAGTTGATAAAAATATATCCATCATAAGTATTTATCGTCCACCGACGACATACAATACTTCTTTATTTACAAATGAATTGCGAAAGTTCATTAATGATAGGCCAAAAAAATGTGATATGGTAGGCATTGGTGACATCCATCTGGATTTGTTGACAGAAAACACATATACTGCAGAGTATCTAGATTTAATGTGAGAGTATGGATTGCAGAATGACAATCCAATAGAAGTCACCAGAGAAGATCTCAGTAGACTAACTAAATCGAATATTCATCATATTTTTATAAGACCCAAACATATATCGTAAAAACACCAATTTCAGATCACTTTTCAATTTGCACAAATTTGTTTTTCAAAGTTTCTCCGGGTTTTAAAATGAAAAATAATCCCGCTTTTCCATACATTAACAATATAAAAGTAAAAACAATAATTCAAAATGCTAATTGGTATAATGTGGAAAACGAAAACAACGGTATGATCTTTATTTGAAATTACAAAATACGCTTGCAAACATATATGTGATATGTCATGTGAATAAAAAGAAAAGAGAACCAAAAGTCTGGATTCATCCAAATATAATTGCAATCTGCAAACAAAAGAATAAATTGTATAGACGGTGGAAACGAAAGCCCAACGACATTCAAAGAAAATTGGAATATAAAAAGTTCTGTAATATAGTAAATAGGCATGTTATATTATGGGCAAAAAACAATTACTATAAAAAGAATTCGATAATGCTTTAAATGATGTGAAAAAAAACATGGCAGTTAATAAATGAAATTTCAGGGAAGCAAAAAGAAAATATTGATAAAATCATATGTAAGCATATGAAAGAAAAAAACACTGATCTGATAGCAGAAGATTTCGCTAGTCACTTTTTGAGAGATGTGAAAGACTTAGTTCACAATTGCAATTGCAAATTGTATGTTCCTGAGACAGAAAAACAAATATAAAACTCAATATTTTTAAAAAATCCTACAGTAAAAGAAGTTTTCAATATCTTGAAAGGACTGGACAGGCAAAAGGGTCCATCAGGCCCAAAGATTTGATAAATTTTGAGGAATATCTGTCACCTACTATTAAATAAATGTGTGGACGAAAAATGGGGAAAAGCCATATCCTTTAAAATTGGCGAATTTATAAAAATGGCAGCAAAGCTAATAACGGCAACTATCGGCCCATTTCGATGCTTCGAAGTTTGCTGAACAATTGACCTATAGTCTGAGCAAAAATTACCATAGTCTGGTATTATTTATTGATTTCAGTAAGGCATTTGACACCATCCCCCATGCAAAATTACTGAACGTCCTCCAGAACTCAGGTATAAGGGAAAAATGCTATGATATTCTCACTGATTACCTGGCGGGACCCTCTTTTAAGGTTCAAGTTGGTAGTAGGTTGAGTGACAGCAAAGAAATTGGATAAGGTCTTCCACAAGCATCCAAAAAAGGACCAATACTTTTTGACATTGACATTGCAGTGGTATCCACTCACGCTTGCTTAAACAGGGCAACAGCTCAATTGCAACGAGAGATGAACAATATCAGTAAATGGTGTCACGACAATGCCCAAAAAACTAAGCTTATGCATATCAGACCGAGTCATATGTCAGTGCTCCAGCCGATTCAAATCAAATATAAAACTGTCTGCAAGAAGAACAGAAATTCTGAGGATACGGCAATTGAGCTCGTTTCAAACTTTATATTTCTTGGCGTGACAATTGATGAACATTTAAAGTGTCATCTACATATTGCTTCTAAACACAAAAAAATACGATGCATGTCATTTGTACTCAACCGATTAAGTTTTTTCATTAACAGTATTTTCGTTAAATCTGTATATTTTTCATTGGCGTGTGTTGCGGTATAGCAGCGTGGGGCTTATCTACTCATTGTACACAGTTGCCCCGAAGTCAACCTGGGCTGCTGCGAATACTCGATGTCTCCAAACATGAACGAGCTGCCAGTTGAGTTACTTGATTTCAAAGTTCCATTGAACCGGAAAAAACGTCTAAGAGAATTCTTCCTTAAGGAGCGGATAACTTAATATGATAACTGATATAATAAAATATAATATAATCTAACAAAATATAAAATAATATAATGCAGTATAATATAATGTAATCTAAGATAATAATCTGGTACATTATAAAATGTACATACTATTATAACGTAACTTAATATTAGATGTTCTTAATTAATACTATATAACATGTTGTAACAATATGATAGTATATTTCAGATTTAAATCTCTTAAGAATCCATTTAATCATTTTTGTTTAAACAGCTAATCACTTTTGTTTTAT
>JXPQ01000634.1:29102-40941 GCA_001014675.1 Ephydra gracilis
ACTGAACAAAATTTAATTCAAAAATCTCATTTTAGCAGTTACGTCAGTACCATTTCATTGTATAATAAGCCAGCAATAATAAAGTATTCAAAACTAAAATCATTTTATGTAATTGAGCAATGTAAAATTAGCATGCTCTGAATATGAACAAAAAATAAAAAAAAAATTTTTTTAAATAAGCAAAAAGGCGGTGAACGCATTCCAGTGTCATGCTGAATAAAATAGAGCAATTACAATTCAAATTACAGCAAATAAACAATAAAATGAAGACATAGACAAAGTTCAGATGACAATTATAGAAATAATTACATATCATCAAATGATCTCCAGCAAACTCCAATTACAATGCACCCTTACATGCGCTAATGCTCACACGCTGAATAGACAGCAGCTGAACATTTTTGTGTCCATGTGTGTGTGTGTATGTATGTGATAGCGCCATTGTGTGAGCGCGTGGGAGTGGGCTTCCACACGCGTGGCATTCAAAACATTGCAATAAGTTTGACTTTCCATGTTTGTGCATGGTTTAAACTACGCGAGTGTTGTAAAAATAAAAACTAACTGAAAATAGGGAGCATAGGCTATGACAGCGGAAACGGTTAAGCCCTTGTACACTTACACTCCTACACCAGTTGGCAGTTGTTCGCAACGACACCATGTACTAGCACTACCGTTGAAATTCATTGACAATCACTGCTCACATAGTTGTATACTAATTGTGTACGCAGAGCCGCAATTAAATACACCATGCAATTTGAAGTTATAAAGCCACTTTAATAAATTAAGGCCAGTGCAAGGCAACTTTAATTTCAAATTTCAATATAATTTAATATAAATGCAAGAGTACCGCAGAATCGACTACGTAATAAGAATCAGTCACTCCTGGCTTCAATATAATTTTTTTTTTTTTAATCATACCATTTAATTTTTTTAACATTAAATTGCTTTATTCAATTACACTGTTATACTTAAAAATCCAGTAAGATTATACCAAACAATAAAAATTCCAGACTTATTAAAAAACATTTTTTAGCCTAGGTCCAAGCCTTCCAAACAATATAAATCACTAGTTTATCGTTTTAATTTGATATAAAGCAATTCATTTTGAATGCAAAATTTAATTTAAAAATGCATAATTTTAGGTAGACAAAAATTCGGAGAAAATGGTGTTATTGAAGGTACTCGCAAAATGGGATCGATTCCGTCCATGTACGCAGAGGTAGTTGCATTGAGATCGGTTAAAGCGAACAGAAAACTTGAGTTAAAAGCTAAAATTAGATTTCTTCTTTAAAGAAGACAGACTTTGGAATAATTACTTTTGGAAATTCCGTTATCGACGATGCTCGAANGGATCGAATCTATCCATGTGCGTAGAGGTAATTAAATTGGTTTTTATCACAGCCATGCCTTGGTGGTCCAAAGAAAACTTGAACTGCACATTAAAATATTTTTTAATAAGAAGAGACGTTGAAATAATTAGCAGTTGGTGAAATCCTGTAACTGAAATTAACCGAAGTACTGGATCGATGCTGTCCATGGGGAGAGGTTATCCAATTGGGATCGGTAACAGTCATTTGTTGTTGGGTAAAAGGAACATCGTGATGCAAATAAAAAACAAAATTGCACATTTAAATAAGAACAGACGATAGAATTATCACCGTGAAATATCCGATCGAATTTGTCCATATAAAGAGAGGACGGAAATAATAAGCTGCAAATTTAAAATAGAATATTATTTTAAATAAGCAGAGCGTTTGCAACAATCACTATTTTCAAAGATTCTGTGGAGTATGATTTCTGGTAGGTTTTTTTTAGTTCGTGCCTGACTTTGCGTGAAGTGTGAAATTTCACTTGCAATGTGACATCTGGTTTTCAAGCTGATTTTAGTGCCAATGTATGTAAAGGTTCTTTGAAAGGAGCCCTAATTTCTTAATAAATTTTGATCAAATCTGAGATTATTCTGATAATGTCAATACTCAGGAAGTTTTAAATAACTCTCGCAAAAAATATATTGCCGTATGAATCGATACGGTCAAGACGTGATCATGTAATTTGATAAAATTTAATTAAATTAAATTTATAGGTAGCTGCGATCTCATTTGAAAAAGGACTTTAGTCATCATTACCTCAGACAACCAACGATCAATCGCAATTTTTTNGGTAGCCGCAATTATGAATCGATACGGTCAAGAGTTGACCATGTAATTTGAAAAAATTTAATTAAATTAAATTTATTGGTAGCTGCGATCTCATTTGAAAAAGGTTTTTAGTTATCATTATCTCAGACAACCAACGATCAATCGCAATTTTTTGCGTTTCTATTACTATTTCTCAAAGAAACATTATGCTCGAAAGACATAAATGCCTGAAATACTGCACACATACCTATATTACTCAAATATTTCGACGGATGCTTCGCAATCACAACGAAACATCACTTCATTCATTATCATTATTATTGAGTGTATAAGAAGTTTTGGCGTGGGTTTGAAACACTCTAAACGAATGATTGGGGTTCTTTCATAAGAAGTACCATAGTACGACGATAAGAACAAGTTCAGAAATTATATTAGCATTGGCCACCCACACGTTTAGCTGGGAAACATGATAGAAAGAAATAAACAATATTGAAGCACTTTTTAGCATTGCAGTGAGCATGATAAGCGAAATAAGGTAATTTCAAAGGAAATTAACTAAGCGCATTTAAGATGATGAAATTTTTAAATGAATATTAAATTAATACAACAAATACCATTTTAAAAGTGGGCAAAATGCGATAGAATAGTTCCAACACATCTATGTTCCTAAGTTGTTGTAGAAAGTTTTTTTTTCATGCAATTAAGCCAAAAGCCTATTTAATGTAGTAAGTCCCTCTCAAAATGCACACAATAGGTACAAGTTTATATTATCGACGTCAAATTGGTCACCGAAAACGAAATAAGGCATAGAAATTTTGGAAATCAGATTACGCGGATGTAATAAATTCTTACAATGGGAACACATTCGAGTCGTAAGAATGGATGTGATTCGACAATAATAAGTAAGAAATGAAGAATTAGCTTAGGCCACCAATGTCGTACACAGCGTTCCAGGTATTTAAGAAACACATGTTTTTGAATTTTATCTGTTCATGCCTTGCCTTGTGACGTGAGTAGAATATATTAAGGTTTTCCTTAGAACTTTACAAAATATGCATTGAGTTCTGTTTCTATATCTTGGTAATTTGCATACAGCACACTTTTTTACTCCAAAACTTTATTGCTGATTTTATCCAATTATGCCTATTTTTTTACACGTCGCCCATGAAATTTGCTAAGTACATTTAAGTTTTTATCATGTCTGTAACACCCAGAACCAGTGTTCGCTGAGCTATTAAAATGCATACCCATATAAGCGGGATCACACCATGAATTGATTTAGCCGTGTACGTCCGTCCATCGTTGAGCAAAAACTAGAAATAATAACTTTATCCGAATAAACTAAATTTAGAAAATGTGAGATCCCAGTTTAAATTAAGTTATGATCCGACCAAACATAAAGATCATCAACGCTTGAATGAAAATCAGGGCTACCGCCAGTATAGCTCTATGGGTCCCATAGACCTTTAATGCTGAATTACGCATGGTTATCGTTTGAATACTGAAAAAGTTTTAATGACATTAAATTGCCGAAATACCGAATATTGAATAATTAAAACTGAAAAATTGCTTGTGATTCAAGGATCCTGCGGCGCGTACTATTATGTCAGCCTATGCCGACTTTGCTAAAATGGGTTCTTTTCTTTAATTGATAAATGGCGCTAGTTTTGCTTAAAAACTCGTTTTCTGGCAATATTGCTGTGTTAATTTTGAGTAGATGCATTAATAATATTTATTTCATCTCAAATATAAAATTGCATGGAATTTCATACCTAGGCCCGGAAAATTTTGCTCTAAACCCAATTGTTGGGCCGCATAGGTGTACTGGCGCTACCTCAAATTTTTATTCAAATATGTTCAATAGGAAATTCGATGACTGCATTACACANCGCATAGGAGTATTGGAGCTACCTCCAGTTTTTATTCAAATATGTTCATATTCAATAGGAAATTCGATGACTGCATTACACACCTAATGTCATTTAAAAGTATCGATTCTTACCGCGGTAATACAATTACGGTCGTAATTTTGAGCACAGAGGTGTACTGGAAGAACCCGAAATATTGTTTGGATTATAAAAAAATGCTTACTTTAATTGAAAGTTTTTTCTGTTTAATATGTCTATTCAATATCGTTAATTTACCTTGAGTTCTTACCTCAAATTTATTCCTAAGGGTGGACCAGCGGATTGCCGGACGTTCGCAGAGACAAGGCTAAATCAATTGCTCTGGTGATGCTGTGTATAATTAACAACATCACCATAAATTTGTTTTTTTTTTAAGGCAATTTTCATCTAATAACCGAAAAATTTAGAATTACATACAGCGCTGTTTTCGGCACAAGTCTGCACACTTGACTCGCATTTGTGATTAAACGCAGAAAACTGTAAATATAAACGCACGGTTTAAGGACACTATAGCATTTGCGGATGTTGTGAAGGAAAGTCCTTTATTTTTGACAGATACACATACTGGGCCTACAATTCAAACTTTGTTCAACGGCTTTTCCATTTAGTTTTACTGTTGAACAACTTAAGTGAACTTTACTCAATGGGCAGACACACATGGAACGATCAATATCTGGGGCGATGCTGATTTTTTGTACTTCTTCCCTATTCAATTTGCTATACTATTCGTCAGTAATTTACTTTGTTCTTTAACACTAAAATTTAAAGCTAAAACAATTACAGCCGATGTTATAAAAATTTGAAAATTCAACATATAAAACTGCTTACAAACCGAAAATATTGTTCCCCAATTTTATTCATTTAACTTAGTTATAGGCATTCGACACTTGAAATCAATTATATGGAATTACGTTGAATTGGAATATAATTTAATTTTAAACTTTTTACATTTTTCCATTTTTTCTATTTAGTTGCTCAGTTAATTAAGTGAATTTAATCAATTGGCAACGCACATGGCACGATCAATTTCTCAGACGGTGCTGCTCGGTATCGCTGATTCGGTTAAAACCGACAGCATAACACACGCTTGATTATTTCTTAAAAACACAACACAGTAGTTAAAATTATGCTAAATTAATTTCGTAAATAAATTCAAATTTTTTCACACCCTTTTTTGTGGATCACATAGATGTCAGATTTCTATGGATCAATGGTACGCACATTAATTATGAATATGTTCACTTAATATGATTAAGCAGACTAGTGAGACAAGACTCTAGTGAGATCACGTAGGTGTACTAGATGTACCTCTAATTTTTATACAATCAAACCTAATTTTGGTGCACACATTGACTATATTTATGGCCGATGTACACTGAAATTAGCTTTAATTTATATTAGACCTATGCGTAATTCAGCATAGCATTAAAGCCTCCATTGAGACCACATAGGGGTCCTGGAGCTTCACCTTATTTGCATTCAATTAATTCTATTTTAGTAACACACATTAATTATATTTATGTTCATGGTATGAACAAATTTCGTTCCATTGCAATGAGAACAGTGGGAAATTCTGCTTAAGGCCTCTTTTGGGGCTTTATTGATGTGCTGCAGGCACCTCTGATTTCTGTGCAATACTGTCCAGGTGTACAACATGAACAGATTCTTTCTGCACCCACTTCGTTTCAAAATTTAGTTGAAAAATATCACTTCTGCCGGCTGCAATAGGCTACGCGCCTAATTTTCAATACAAAAGTGTATTGGAGATACCCGAGCTATTGTTCGGACTTAAACCAAATTCAACCTACAATCTAAACTTTTTAAAGAATATGTCTGCCGAATATGGTTGATCTAGGAAAAGCCCTGCTTTCTGGTTTTAGTATACAGCCGGACATAAATGGCTAAATTAGCTGCTGTGCTAATACGGACCATATCGGTATATAGTTCAATAGTTCTCTGGAGGCTGGTTCTGGGTGTTCCAAACGTGCCGTCAAAAATTCTTTGCATTTTGCGACGTGTACAAAATTTCGATTGTGCGATGTTTAAATGTGATTTCGATGACTTGAATAACTTTTGAGATGGCTATATAAAAGTACAAGATTAATTTTACTTATAAGCGAGGTCATGCTCGTGAATAGGCAAAATCGGAGCATAGCGTTTGGTTCTTTGCAAAATGCGTTCACTTCTGGTTTCAAGCGAATGACGATAAATGCCAGGTCGAGGTTGATATGGCGCTAATATTTGGTCATTGCTGTAAGGCTTAAAGTTGTGCAAAATTAGTCAATATCTGCGGATACCACAGATTGCAACAAATTGTAGATAATGACTGGTTGTTGACTTAAGTTACATTAATTTGGTATTAAAGCGTTTTCCGGTTTGATAAGAACATTTATTCTTATGTTGAAATGAAATTCAAATTCTATCATACATTTCAGGCTTCTCAAAAATGAATGCAATAAATCGATGTCTTAGATATGTCCAGCACAACCCGAGGAACAGAAAAACTGAAAAATTGACTTGAGGTGTTTCATTCTTTAACGCTTAAGATTAAAATTGAGCCCCAATATTTACGGTTTGAAAAAAAGTTTATGCCATCCATCATGTCGATTGTACTTATACTACCTCTAATTATTAACCATTTAAAACTGGTTGATTTAATTTACTGGAAACGTAAGAGAGTACATTAAATGAGCGAGAATTATAAAAAATTTTGTATTCAATTGACGAGTGACTGATGGGTATGCTGTATTACATCTTTATGGTTGCAATTCAAATGACAAAAGTATGCCAACATCTCCATAGACCAGTTTTCTTCACATTTTCGTAGCACAAGACGCCACAAAGTATTTTCTGAATTACAACCGAAACCATCTTATTTTATCAAAAATGCAATTGTATATTTTTATTTTTTAGTTGTTTTTATTTTGCTGCATGGTAAACGCATAAAACTTGTTGCATGCAGTTCAACTATGTCAATTGACAACAATTGCACTTTTTGTGTAGTTTCCGCAATACGAGCTTTTACTACTTCCCTTGCTTATGGGTTTTTATTATTTTTGAGAAAAAACGTAAAATGAAAAAATGATCTCAAGGCATGTATGACGCTGCCTTTTGCATGCTTGTACTGTTGCTCATGTGCCATATTGTTGCTAAAGTGTTGCCGTGAAATCTTACTTGGAGTTGTGCTTGCGAGGCTGCTTCTGTTGTTTTGTTGTTGGTTATATTTTTATTGCTGTAATTTGGAATTTGTATACAAATAAAAATAGAGAAAAAAATGAAAGGGGAATTAAACTGAAAGAGAATCCCACTATCCATCCATAAGCTAAAATTAATAGGCGAGCTGCGAGCAGTTAAAGCGGAGCATATGGAATGCCACAACAAGAAGAACGCAACATATTTCGAAATCAGGAAACATGCTGAAATATTTGAACATAATACAGACTTACGGAAAAGCTATATACAGCAGAGCAGCAAAAAAACGAAAAAAAAAAAATTGAAATAAAAATAAAAAGTAATCAATATGGCAAATGCAATGTCAATATGAGCGTGATATTAGAAAAGTGGGCCATCCAGCTGTTCGCAAACACTGTGTGCTGCACACACGCAAACAATTACACGCGCACATAGTTGTAGCGAACGTAAAGGCAAAGCTTTGAAATGATAAAACTCTATGGCCCAGCAACAAGTTACATATGCAGCATTTAAATTCCTTTTTCTGTGTTTGCATTTGCTTTAACAGCATACGGGGAGAGGGGTTTTCAAGTGTTAAGTTGAAAAACCAACATTGTTTCCTGAGGCTTCCATGCAGTTACGGCCTGTAATGGTAATGGTCGTTCCAGTAACTGACTGCCTCTCCTGGATCTCAAGACAGTTTTATTCTGCTTAATTTATGTGTGTATCAAAACTGGGCTTGATTGAATGAAAATCAGAAGAATGAATTGTTTTTGTTCTACGAACTTACGAAATTTACATGAACTAAAACTTAATCAATGTGTAGCAAAAACGCGACGTTACGAACTTTAATTATTCCGTGCACATAAACTTATTGGATGAAAATCAGGGCTACCTTCAGCACACTCAATGGTCCTAATAGAAAATTTAATATAAAATAATTCACAGTAATCATTTAAATTTCATGAAATTTCTGTTTGCAGTGAAAATAAATTGTAATAATGTGCTTACCAAAAATAAACATGATTCGTTGAAATCAGACACCTATGTGGTCCACAAAAAGGGTATTAAAAACAATTATGCCCAATTTGCGAAATACATACAGAATATTTTAAGCTAATGTGTTTTTGCTTATTTAATAATCAAGCGACACGTGTTATGCTGTCGACACAAGCCTTTTCTTATTTTTTATTTTTTTTTTTATTTTTTTTGCTAATGTTTGTGTTTTATCAACAGTTTCATTTTATCACAAAGTACATTACTAGATATTTACTGAAAATATTTTTTTTACTCTTCAGCTTATGTAGTAGTTAAGTATACTGTTTCAATTAGACTTTTATTACAAAATTTTTGTTAAAACATTGGTTTTGAAGCATTTTCAATAAAACGTTTGTCGAGGAACCATAAAATAGCCAGCAGATTCTTTTCGCTGTATATTTGCTAAGCAATAGTTGTGCCATAGTCAATTTGCTAGTGCTAAGCTTAAAATTTGTTACGACTTCGTCTTCATAATTAATAGTAAGACTGTCCCACTATTTATCCTGTATAGGATGTCCTTATCCACTGACAGAGCATGGGCACAAAATACGGGTACGTTAATATATTTAGCTTGAATATGGGTTGCAGGAAGTTGTTGATACACAAAATTAAAGTAAAATAATCCAAGTCACTGTGAAGTTAAATGGGGACATGGCAACAACAGTAGATTTCAACGGCTCTGTAAATAGCTCTGGCCTGGGCATCGCTTTTCTTGGAGTGCAGTCCCGTAAGTACTCTTAGGACTGGGTTGAGTTCGTAGGCAAACACACAGATGACGCCATGAGCATTGATTCTTTATAATATTGAGCTAACCCTACTCTGTTGAACTATAAGTTATTGAGATAGAACAATTTGAGTGAAACAACCTTTTTAAGTTTCAAGAAAATGATTAAAAAATTATGTTGGGTCTTTAAAAACATGGCTCTTTGCTAAAAACAGAAATACTATTGAAGCCAAGGCTTGGCTTGAAAAAAATCATTCAACCATTGAGAAGTGGTTTAAGTGACAATAAGGGAAAATCAGCACCGAACACGATGCACGCACTGGATGCCCCAAACATGCTGTTACCCATGAACACATAAAAAAAATTAACAAAATAATTTTGGATGAGATGAACAGTGAAGTTTTTTTTTTGTGTACGGGCAAAGGAAGGTGGAATGCATTACGCACCACTGTGCTCAACGCTACCCAGTCTGTGTCGAACTCCTAAATTAATAGTTTACCGACTAAACCACCTCCTACTTTGGCCACTAAATACCACTAGTAAGCCACGGCAAACACGAAATAGCTACAGAGCCGCACGCTCACCAGCTAATGGAACGGAATTTAACTTAAAATGTAATAAAAGCGTTTTTTTTTTATTGAAAACGAAGTGTCACCGATCGAAAACAAACCAAAATATTTATTACAGTCTTCACACAACCGTCGGAATGGTTCGATACACAAGAAATTCTAACGAAAGAAATCTAATTTCAAAGGAATAAAATTTCGGGAAACCCGAGATGGAATATTAAATTTTAGAGCATGTAATAAATAAACCGAGTCCACGGAACCGTTAACTAAGTTGTTAACAAAAGATATCCCAAGCACTGTACGCCTGTTTCTTAACGATGGAAGATCGTTTAGCATGAGTCTATGAGCATAAAGCGGTAAACGCTGATCTCTAGTGCAGGAATTGCTTTTGCACCGACTCTAGTTTATCAATATGAACATTGTAAAAGGGGTTTCACAGAATAGAGCCATATTCCAGTATAGGGCGCACAAGAGAAGTAANGGGTCTTTGAATTTTTGGGGCCAACGTTTAATCAACGCCAAGACACCATAAGCTTTGTTAACAGTTACATTTATATGCTCAAGATATCAAAGCTTGGTATCTAGTAATACTCCTAGGTCTCTAAAAAGATGTGCTCTCGAGAGAGTAAAATTATCAATTGAGTATGAATTTGAGTGACAGACGGTTAGAAATACACCAAGTGTGAAGACGATTCAGATCGTCTTGTCACAGAAGAGTCGATGTAGGGTGAACAAGTGGGATGAATATATTAACATCGTGCGCATACATCAAAATATCGGTTTCAAGTATAACATCGGGAAGGTTGACCGAAACAGCTGAGGCTAAAAAGGCGTCAAAGGGACGTTCCGGGCTGGTCGTGCTTGAATATTTTGGCATGTGAAAGCTTTGTTCAAGATGAGTGCCACGGGAGCTGACAATCGACCAAAATCTTCAGCTAACTGCTGATTATGTTTTGAAGCTCCTCAACCATAACAATCTTCAGCTGAGTGGACTTCACGTGGTGAATCAACTTAAAAGTGTGCAAAGAAGCTATAGTCAGAAAAATCGTTATGGCACCCGTATTTTGACATGACTGTGATGTCTTATATATCGCTTCTCTAGAAAAGACGGCAAAGCATGAACAGCAACTATAACAAAGTTTTATTGGATCCATCTGATGGAAAGACGAAATCGCAGCAAGACTGTTCCATTTGAAGCAAAAGAATTTGCAGTTTCATCAGGATAATGCACTGTGTCGCTACTCCATGAAAAATATGGCAAAATATCATAAATTGGGCCTCTTATTGTTTCCGCTTCTACTGTATTCTCCACATCTGACCTTAGCAATTGTTGGTAAAAAATGGAACACCGATGAAGAAGTGATCATCGAAACTAAGGCCTATTTGCAACAAAATGTAAATCATAGAATAAAATTAAAAAATTCCCTGACTGCGTTTGTCACTGTATTGACGCTATTTTGTTTGAATAATAAAATCAAATTTTAAGAATAAAATTATTTTACTTGGTGAATCCATTAACTTTGCAGCCCAACTGTTATTTAAGCATCACAAACAAAAGATATTGCTTGATATTCATCAACCAGTCCACTCATACGCGCATACGTTGAAAAAATTCCAAATTGATTAATAACTTCAAGTAAGTCCATAAAAATTTTCACTGCAAATTCCCAAATATTCGATTCCAGAAATTTTTTTTGCCGCGATTGCAGTAAAATCAGTCCATAGTATTCGGCAGGTCTTTACCAAATCTTATATTATTTGTGACATAACGTCCGAAACTCGGAAACCTTCCAAAGACTAAAATTCCGAGAATCTACAAATGAAGGTTTTGATTGCAAGGTAGATAATTATTTAAAGTTTTAAACACACGTATGTGGTGTATTTTAAATTTGTCATGATCCCCAAGTAAGTGAAACTGTATTACAATCTGCAGGGCCGCATGTGACTTAGTGCGTATTTTGTTTTGCGTTATATTAAAATTCAATTAATCTTATAAACTCTGTAAAAAGAGACCCAATTGGTCCATAATGTGATGTAGCTCACTGAAATAAGAAGAATTTTAATTTAAAGTTTTTAAAATTGTCTGCTTAATTTAAGTGGAGAAATCAATTAGGTCCAACTATTTCCCGAAAGGGTTGCACTTTATTCCCAAGAAACACTTATAATTTTCAGTTTTTGTTTGTTACGTACAACGTCGCTCCATATCAGTATATAATTTGTGTAGAAGTGAGGATTAAGAAACAGTCATTTACCGCAAATAAATTAAATACTATGAATAAATTAGAGATTTGA
>JXPQ01000668.1:59747-71572 GCA_001014675.1 Ephydra gracilis
CGGCTTCACTCTGTCACCAATAAGAGAATGTTAAGGATGCTGAGGTTACTAATACCTAATACAATATCTGCGCAAGTTGCAGAACGAAACTTTCTTACAAATAGCCAAAAAGCATTAAGGTTACCATTACTCGAGATGTCAGCAGGTTCGGTTACAATAACGTACATAGAGTCTATTAACTCCCCTGCACCAACTTCATAAAACCTTGTTGCCTACGGTGGCCGACCGGCATAGTTACATATTTACAATTGTTGTGTCGATTTCGAAGTTAAGCAGTCATGGCAATAGGACTTCTTTTACTGTAGTCATCTAAGCTCTGTAGTTCCTACAGTATTTCCAAACAGTGTGGTATGTTATCAGGCTGACTAGAAGCTTGTAAATGCGAAAAAGTCATCAATCTCACATTCATTCATCATAGAAATCATAGATACCTCCAGTTCCTAAGGCAATGGGAACAAAGTGGTTGACGCAGTGCACATGCGTTGTTGCTTCATGAGTCAACGATATTGTTATCCCCATCAGAGCTGCAAATTTTCCATGCATGCATGGAAGAGATGAAAGAGCCTCAATGCTTCCAGATTAAATCAGACTTAAATAATATTCCAAATTTCAATATTTGGCAATTTAAATTAAAATCTATAACGCCGATAGTTATAATATTGTTTGAATTTTTTGGGAATATCAATAACTGTATAATTTTTAAGTGCAATCGAGATGAGATATGCAAAGTTCGAATCAAATTGTTCAAATTCAGTATCTGCGATTTAAAAGCATTACCTTGAATCTCCCGATTTCAACTATGCACAAATACAATATTTTTATATCATAGTTAATTTCTGTAGTTGAAAGTGCACAAGATTGTTTATGCATATAAACGGACAGTTTGAAAATAATGGAATTGTTTTGGTTCTCTGGCAGTACAATTTGAAAATTTTCATTTCTCCACATTTTCTGAATCTGCTATATATTTCTTTAAAAGTAAAAATTCAGTAAGTTGAATTGTGACTACACGGCGCCGATGGATTAAACGTTTCAGTTACTAGCTACTCGTTAAACAAAAAAGATTGGCCTCACTTTCGGTGCATAGCAGAGCAATGCCAACGCACAGTATCGAAAACAAGCGCAGATAGGCAATTAAAGTGTGGAATGCGCTATGAGAAGCTTCAGCCTGCAGGCAGTTTAATATCTTCCAGAAGATTGCAAATATTTAGAAAACATAAAACTATTGCTAAATAACCGTTTTCGATTCTAAATAAAAAACGTAAGTTATTATTATTGCGTTCAATTTACTTGCTAACCATTAAAAAATTAGACATCAGACTTACTGAAAAATTTATAGGCTAACACATAACACTCGTGAAAAAATGTCAAAGCCGTTCGAATTTCAGTTTTTGTGAAGCGAGCATTTTGGGTGACGCAATTTTTGTTCACTCAAGGAAAAAAGGATTAATTGTCATTTTACATTGCTTTTTAGTGAAGTTAAGCTAAACAACGGCTTGATCCACATAAGTCTGACTTTTCACCAGGGAAACTAACCATTCAGAAATGCTCTGCTTAGTTTAAACGAGATGAAATATGCACCGGAGAGTTCTACTAGCGAAAGCATCAAAAAAGTCCACAAAGGGAAGTTGATCGCGTTAGCAGAAGATATAAAGGTTTCAAAGGCATGTGCTTGAAGTTCATGAGTATTTGGGTATACAAACGCCCNATGTGCTTGAAGTGCATGAGTATTTGGGTATACAAACGCCCTATTTAATGTGGGTGCTGCGCGATCTCACCATCGACCGAAAACACCAACGAATTGTTTTTTCCAAATAGCCTAATGCTGTGGAAACATAAAAAACCTGGATAGCGCTTGTTAATCCGTACAATATTAAGAAATTAAAATTATCAATTCAATATAAATTGTACTATTTAAATTGAAGGAAACTAATAATGACAGTAGCTTCTGGTGAGTCCCCAAAAATTAATTTTCATTTGTTCAAATTTTCGAATTGAATATTTGGTTTAATATAAGACTTAGAGATATATGACAGACAATATTCAATTAAATCATAGGGTCTGCAGAATCACTTGGTATACTTTGGCTTCATTCCACCAGATTGACAACAAAAGCTTCACATTTACGACACTGTGTATGCAAAGAAGATTGCCTGATTCACTGTCACGAATTGAAGACTTGTGTCGTTGTTATATTAAACATTATAATTCCCCAATTTAATTCCGGCATTGAATCTTTTACCTAAATAAAATGCATCAGCCTCACATACTGTCAGTAGCGTACACTTATAAATTATTCAAAGTTAATTACCATTGGGGTAACATGTTGGATATTTAATGCTATTTTAAAATGAAATTTGCGTTGTTATAAAAAAGTGCTTAAATGGATTTTAATGGTTAAAATGCTTTTAATATCATGTAAATTATTATAATTAATTGACATTAATACAATTCTTTAGATCGTAATTAATTACATGCGCTTTAGTTGATAAATTTTTTTTTTTTAACTTCAAAACCTAATTTCAGAATAATTCATAATTTTAATTCTTTTCAAATATCAAATTTAGCCGTGTTCTGAAATCTGGAAAATTTTTATATGCGAAGAAGGCTCTTCACCAGGAAATTTGATAGGTGCGACCTTACATTTGTATCCATAACTAATTTTTTGAAGTTCATATTTGTACGAATGGTATTTGAAATTATAACGAAGATCTGGATTCGTTATGAACGAGCATTCACATCTTATAAGCAGGGGGAATGTTGAAGAATTAAAATGCTTTCCACAATACATAACATTTCCGCATCGTACATCCATATTTATTGGTGTTTTGAATGAAAGAAATTTTTTTCTCAATCCGCGGCATGAGGTTTTTGTGAAGAAGAGAGCATACTTGGATGACTTTTAGTTTTATTTCACTACGCTGAGGTGGTCCATCACTATAATTGCGATCCTATGTTATTTAGTAACTTTAGTAAATATCGATCGGAAAGGTATTACACATTCATTTTTAGAATATTTGGAAGAAATTAGTTCTTGGTTTTGTGGATTAACACCTAATGCCATGCTTTCTTGGGCAAGTCAGTTGCATGACAATTACTTCAAAGTACATGGGCTACTTCATTTGTTGGCCCATCGTTTAATCAAGCCAAGGTTTTTAAGCTTTATTTTTTTTTGCACATTACCATGTTTAAATTTAAAGGCAAAATCAATATCTATACCTATACCAGCTATAAAGACGTTTTGGATTATCTTGCAAAGGATCACTTGATATTTATTGCTTAAGAGAGATCAACCACTTAATATTATTCGAAATAAAAAAAAAAAACAAAAAAAAAATGGAATTCAGCATTGCATATGGAAGGTTATTAATAATTTGTTACACGAGAGGACACTGCATTTGTTATTGACGATAAACCCAAATTTTATTGGATGGCGGTATAACTTCCTCAACCTTTCAAATGTCGACTTAATAGATAAAATCATCTCAGTTTGAATACCATTTGCCAATTCAATCATATTTTAGAACAGATTTTAATTTTCGTTCGAGGAGACAATAACGATGTGGTATCGACTAATCAGCTCTACACTTGTTGGTCAGGAATATTAGGCATGTATATTTATGGAATAGCGAAAATTTAGAAAAGCTTTTTCAATAAGAAATATCATTCTTAAAACCATTCTATATAACTTGTTCAAATACCCGGAAGATTATGATCGCGAAGATAAATTGAAAAAATGCTATACTGGAATAGCTAGAGTGTATCCACAAAAGGGAAGAACTCAGAAGATATATTATAAGGACCAGGAGAAAAACATAATTTAAGTCTCGATAAATAGTACATAAACATCCATGTAATTAGAAAAATTAAAAAGTATGTTTAAAATAGTTGCTTTACGTTAAAGAGCGAATATTTATTCATATTCGATCCACTTTCATGCTGCATTATTTATTTTATTTTAATGGATCTGCTTCAAAAATTAGGTAACGTTTATCTTGAGTGTATCATTGTACACCAATTCTATAATTTATTTAATAAGCTAAGGTTTAAATCTATATAAAAAACCTATAAGCAAAATTATAGAAAATTATTGCCTATTGTTTGGGTGGAAGCGCTTAAAACGTCTACCTATTCGGCAAGCATTTGCATTGACTTTGAGAGCAATATTGCTGGAATTAACAATTACCATGGTGTTTTGTGAACTTTGTTTCATTCGATAGTGTATCCCTTGATAGACTGCATTGGAAATAACTATTAGAAAACCATTAAGTTCGGCTTACTCCAATTTTTAAAGAATCATTCACTATTTATTATATATTAAAGTAGTGTTCTAAGTGGTCGTTTTTATTCTGCACTACTGGAGTCTGGTCAGGATGTGCGTTAATGACATTGAGAACATGGACTTATATCAATTAACGTCACTCCTTTACTAAAAAGTCTGCACTTGGTGCTGTATTCGGCAAAATCGGCGTGGTTGTAACGCAACATCAAATTTAACACTCCATCTCGTACTTTTCGAAATTCTATACCGCTGAAACTTTTTAAGATATATTTTCTGAGTAACAGTAAAGCTAAAATGTTATGACTTTTAAAATATTTTTTTGATTTTAAAAATTTTGACCTAATTATTTAACATAATAATAGCCTTCTAGGGCAATATAGCGATTATACTTCTCAACCTTATAAATTTTGAGTACCATTCTTATACTTCAATACATGTTCAAAAATGACACAGTTCCGCAAACTGTCATTTGTCGGTTCTAAATTTCTTTCCAGCAAACATTTTCATAAGTTCAGAGAAGGGGAAAAAGTCAATGGGTACAGATTTGGAGAATATGGTACATGCAGAAGCAATTCAATTCACAACTCATGCAATTTTAACATGAATAACATCAATTTGTAACACGGGTCCTGACGAAACGGGTCTTTATTTTTCTTCAAAGGGGACATTTTTCTACAATTTCTCCCAGAACACTTTTGATGGTTTTCCTTTTTCAACATATGAATGAATCGGTGAATGAACCTGAAAAGCCTACTGTTACATCTTTGCACGATTTCCAGTTGGTTGGCTACATGTAGTCCACTCATATAAACATTGCCTTGATTCTGGTGTGATATGACGGATGCAAGTTTTAGTCGTCGTTACATTACGACTTATTCCATCAGGTTTGCTATAGTTGAAATGCTTCAAACATTTTCAGAATCATCAATTCTTTTTTTGTATTGGTTGTGCCCTGTACCTACTTTGAACAGAGGTTTCGTATATCCAAATATTAATGTTCGATATGTTTAGGTTGTTCCTTTGACATCATTATGGCTACGGCTGTGCAAATCAAGACAATAAAAAATTATTTTTTAAACTTTTATGATGTCTAGCCTCTTATGATGACAGCCTCTTTGGAGTGTTCACTGTGGTCCCCTTTTCGGTTCTCCTTTCGCTTCGTATAAACTCAGCAAACCAGTTCTCAATGGTTGATTTCTCTGATTAACGTTCCTAAACATAGCGTTAATGTTATTATCGCTATATATGTGTTACCCTATGAGCCTAACAATTACTAAACAATTTAGAGGAGAGTGTGAAAATGTTCATAAATGCCCTGATTTATTCTTCATTGTATTTAAAATTAAATACAATATCTTAAACTGATGATTCACTGTTTATTAATTGGTTTTCGACTGGAATTTTCGAAATTCTTAAAATTTTGAGGTGGCTAAGGCTGTATAGTTAATATTCCTGATTCCACCACAAGCAGGGAGACGCTTTGCGCGTGGTGAATCAGGAACCAGGAAATGTGTGCTTTGTCTAGATTTCACGTTTTCATAACAAACTTATAAAAATTATTATGGGTTTGTTTTGGCTTATACGTAGGTATTGAGTCCTTTACAAAGTTTAAGTTTATCCGCGTAAGAGTGGAATTCATTAATTTTAACAATTTTCGCTAGTTTTTACACCTTTTCCTCAGAATACAATGATCTAATGACTCTTCACTAGACTCCCCATTAGAATGATGTATCATAACTATTTAGGACCTTGTTGTTCGTTTTCTGCTCTGAGTTCGGCACCTTAAAAAGTTCTGACTAGAATGAATTGCGTCTTCGTGTAACTGCCTGTTGTAATTTCTTAATCATGTAATCTTTACCCAGCGAGGAGCAGTACAGCTTTCGTCGTATGAAAACCATCCCACTTCTACCTCTGTCATCGTAATATAAGCGATATAAGCTCCAACTCACAAATAATCTGTACATTTACGGTTTGCCTCTTAAAGTGAATATCTGACTAGAAACATTCCGTACTCGTGTAACTAATTAATTGAGATGAGATTTTCTTGGTTAACCTTCTCTATCTAGAAATGTTGAAGGCTGTTACCAAATTTTCATCAATTTGACACTCAGTATATTGAAAACATAAAAATTTAAAGCTACATTTTAATTTTAAACGTCGTATAACACTAAATACTTTGAAAGTGATTTTGATTGCCTTAACATCAAAACATTCGTTTTTATCAAATGCATTGTTTGTGAAAATAGGCGACTAGAATGTTTTGCAAATTTTCCAGTTAAGTTTCTACTTAGTTCCTTTCGCTTTAAATATAACTTAGCAATGATAGCATTTCGAAGAAGTGCTTTCATGCTAAAGCAAGAAAGTTTTTAATAAGCCGTTGTTTGTGACGCTTAATGCGGTTGTTTGCGTAAGCTCTCGTTCAAAAATATACATTTTGTATAACACAATGGTTTCATATTAAATGCATTTTTAATAAATCAACCGAAATGTTTCATTGGAAGGCATTTGTTGTTGAGTTGAACAATGTTCACCCGTAATCATGTATTATAGTGAAATATCTTTACGGATTGGATGTTGAATTAAATACAAAGGAAAATTTAATACAATAATTGTATCATCATAAATAATTCGTTAGTAATTCATTAAAAGTGATGAATAATATCGTCAAACAATGCATTACCATTTAATTAAAATTCACGAGTCAGCATGCACTCATGTTTTAAGTGAAAATAAGATTAACGTGCCTATTTTCATATTTATGAAACCTTACAATAAGTAACATTCTTAAAAATATTGGAACGTAATTGAAAATTGAGCGTAATTTAGTGAAAATATTTAAAGCGACTATAGCCTTAACCAAATTATGTGGTAAATGAAAAACGGTCGAAAATTATTTATTTTTCAGAAATTATTTGTGATTCATATGCGCATATATTTTGATTTAATAAATGTGTGGCAATATACGTTCTGCCTGAATTACGGTAAGAAACAACCGTGAAGAATTCGGAGTGCATGCTAGCAAAAAAATCTTTCCAAATGTGAAGGGTAAGATTGGAAATTTTCTATGAAGGTAATCTGGTGACGACAAGAGTGCAGAATTCAAAAGCAACCTGAATGGCCATGACGATCTTGATATCGCCATAGAAATGCCAAGCCCCACAACACCAATCATTCCAAAAACGTAATCGGGTTCATCATTTGACTGGGAGAAATTAGCCATTGCCCATTACCAGTTCAAATCTAAGGAGCTAGATGTGATAGCCACCCAGTTTAACTTTTCGAAGTTTGTACCAAGGATTGAAATTAATTTCATGCACGATCTCCTCTGGAAAAGTATGACGAGTGATTAGATTTTAAGTTTACTTGCCCCTTGATAAAAAGTTTGATTCCATCATAACCTTCGTAACATCATAATTTTCATAACAAAAGCCTCTTAGAGATTGCATGTAAGGTAATGCCAATTGTTCTCTGTGAAAGACTTAAGGCGTTTATGAAAATAGTATTCAGATCCTATCAGCACAGGTGCCAACTTAGAAAACCTATCATCTACCTGAGCTCCATAGTGCGACAAATCTTAGAAAGACTCAGAAGGAGGAATCGTCAAATTCCACCATTATAAGGATTTTCAGGCCACTTTTAACTCTTCGAGCCTACCTGCCATCATGTCCGAGTTTGTCATACTGGAAAACCTCATACTGGTTTTGAAAATACTTAAAGCTCTTAATGTGCCATGAAGATTGCTACTCCTTGACAGAACTATTTCATACCTAGTGGTGCTTTAAACAAGGTTATTTCGTATCACTTTACTTTTTCAACTTAACGATGGAGAAAATCGGCTGTGGTGTGGGTTTTAGTTACACTGGCCTGATTTTCTAAAGAAGCATGTATCTTTCACTGCCTGATTTTATAAATTCATTGAAGAAGCGTGGAACATGGGACTAGTACTTAATTAAAAGCGGACAATGTTCTTTGTGTCAAAGTGCAAAGATTAATGTCTGAGAGAATCCGTGTAAATGGACTACTTCTTCTTTTTTGTTCCTTTTTGTTGACATAATTTAAGAAACATCAGCTTTCAAGTCAATCGTGTTCATCGTGTTCCTAGTAGAATCAGAATCACCATTGAAACTTAAATTAGAGAGCTGAGGCACATGGCTTTGCAATAACAAACATGTAATATCAGTGATTACGGATTCATTAATTTCCTTTACGCAATATTAACGTGTACGAACAAAAAATTTTTTGTGATTCACGAATAATGATGTTATTCACAAGTCATTCGCTGGTAGGTAAAACATAACTTTGAAATAGGTGGATTAAAAAAAGTCTTGTACAAAGTAATTCAGGCAATTTGAGGATTCCACACCAACTTCGTCTTTTAAAGTCACCTAATTAGGCAACCAATATCCGACTTTTTCGCAGAAATCGAAGTAAAGCTCACCCAATCCTATCGATAAAATAAAAATATCAAAAATCAAATCAAGTCCGATGAATATAGTGCAGAAGCTTCCAGCGGAGTGCTTTGATTGAATCCTGAGCTAATTACGCTTTGTATGTAGATCGATTGTTATGTGCCAAAATTGCCTTGACGTATTTTATGGTTAATTCTTGTGTTTTTTTATTAATGCGTGATTCAAATTAATAATTTATTGTTGGTAATGGTTTCAACAGATTAAAGGATTTCATTGTAACCACACCTTTTTGGATCCATTCGAACACACGCCATTACCTTCTTGGAGAATCGATCTCGTGTTGCAGTTGCAGTTTTATTGTTTTTTTGTTGGTTTAACCTAAGATTTTTTCCATTTTGGATTTTAAAAATAAATCTTGTCATGTGATTGAAGCTAAATTTAGGAAATGTTTTGTCAGTTTCGTTTCATTCAATTCTTGTCACATCCATTGGACATTTTCTCAAGGATTTGAAAGATTCAGAAATTGTTTGTTGCGCACCATATCATATTTTCGAAAGTTTTACATAAATAAAATGTAATTTTCAATAAATATTGCTTGCAATTGATTGTCGTCAAACTCTTTAAGTGGTTTTCAATGTTTTTCATGTGTCACAGCAAAATGTTTACCACCGAATCGTTGAAACCAACTTTTGCATATTGCTTCTCCTGACGATGCTACTATGTACCACTTTTCCTCAAATTGATAAACATAAAAATAATGCTTTCTCCAAAGCTTCCGTTTCCTCCACAAAATTAAAGTTTATTAATACGATGAAAAATAAAATTTTGAAATTGAATGACTTAACTTATGGCATATATGTTTGACAGTTGTTATATTATAGAGTGTTTGAACTTCACCTAAAATTTTCTATTGGAGAAGCATAAAATCAATGTATTCGATGGCAAATATACCTTGTGGAATAGCCCCTTATGCCATACTTTGTCAATTATTCATACAATCACAATTTTATACGTTTCATTCGGAAAATATAATGGAATTGAAAAATAAAGTCACCAATATAATTGCTACATGTCTGAACATAAATTAGTTATGCATAGCTACATTTATGGATACATTGTTGTTATGTACAGAGCTTTTTCCATTTTAATTGCTTATTTTTTGTTCACTTTTTTGTGATGAACAATATTGTATAATTGATATTTTTTTGTGTTTTTGAAACTGTCAAGAATGTATAGAATTTTTTCCAGTCATTAATGCTGGCCGGGTGATGTAGGTTTATTTTCGTTTGCACTCATTTCGTAATTGAATCTTGGCATTGTTGGCTTTGATGTGTTATACAAAAAACGAACGAAAAATCAATAAATAAAAGTAAAAATTAATAAAACTTGCAAAAGGAAACGTGGGGCGAGTTTGAAAGCAGAAAAGCGTGTCTGTTGTACATTGCAATGTGTTCTGTCAATTTTGACATTCAATGAATATCAATGAGAAATTGAATATGAAGTAGTTTCGTGCTAAGATTTTAGAATGTCGTTTTGGGTTAACTGAAATCATAGCACTGGTGTTATTATAACACCCCAGGACAATATCGAACACTGACAAAACCGAAAACTTCTCGTCACCAAAACAGACATGTTATACGGACCATGTGTAAAGTTCTTTAATTTTAACTATTTTTTATTCGAGTAACTCACAAAGATACACACACATCTCTTTCGCACATCCCAATTTGATTTTAACCAACATTATGAAATGGTGAATGGAATTTGTGTAAGAACAAATAATTATTTATTTCTTTTTGAATTTAATAAAGAAATAGAATGATATTTAATTGAATACTAGCGTATTGGAATAAATTAATTCAAGTGTATTTTGATATCCCACAGTCATAGACATAGGGTCTTATGTGTTTCCGAAAAATATGTAATCAACAGAAAAAATCATTGCCGATTTCATGCTTCGTGCTGGCATATTAAATAAAAATCTAAAAAGCACATTAGGTAAAAGTGCTGTGAATAAATTTAATTAATTATGACAAATTTTGTGTACTCCCAATTTATGGATTACTGAGACGTTTGATTTCAATGAATCCATAGTACGGACTATATATTAATTATATTTGTTAATACTTAAATTTAAGAGAACTTGAATGCCACATTTGCATGATTAAGCAGCAGTGGTCTTTTCAGCCCACATTGGTGAACTGATTTCTATGCACACACGCCACAAATTTGGTACACATATTGATTATCTTCATATTTACTATTCAATTGAAAAGATAATTGTGCATAATTTTGCTTTTGAGACCACACAGGTTTCGGTTTTCATGCAATCACGTCCACATTTGGTACTGCCATTGATTATATTCATATTCACTGAAGTTTTTTTGATTTGAAAAGATAACTGTGCACAATTCAGCATTAAAACCTCTATTGCGACAGCATAGGCGTACTGGAGGTCCATCCAATTTTGATGCAATCAGGTTTTTTTTTTTTTTTTGGTAGACACACATTTTACAATGTCGTATATAGGTAATGTATATGTTCAGTTTAACATGAAATTTCGATAAATTTTAATGATAAATATGTGTAATTCAGCATTTAAGCTTCCATTGGGACAACATAGCTGTACTGAAGATGCCCTTGATTTCCATAGAGTCGAGTATATTTTCTGTAGACATATTAATTTTATATTTGTTCACTGTATAATGAAATTTCGTTAAATATAAATTATAACCGTGAAAAATTCTGTAAAGGCCTATTTTGGGACATCATAGGCATAGTGGGGATACCCTGATTTGACTGGAATCATGTCCATTTTTGGAACACGGTAACATGTTTTGATTTCTTGCTAAGTTTTCAAATTTCATTGAAAAATATCAACTCTAAGGGATGCAGTAGGCTTAAGCCCGTAATTTGAATAAAAATGCGTGTAAATAGGTGTACTAGAGGTAGCTGAAATAATGGTCGCTTCTTGACCAATTGCATAAGGAGAACTACATCCGTTTTTCGATTTTTCGTATATGGACGGACATGGCTCAATCAATGCATGTGGTGATGCAGATCATATGCATTTTGATTGGTCTCCGACTGGTTGGCTGGTTCTGGGTGTTACAAACGTATGATCAAAACTAATA
>JXPQ01000672.1:10223-26880 GCA_001014675.1 Ephydra gracilis
GAAATTTGCAGATGAAAGTTTTTGCAGCAATTTTTGTTGTCTCAAAATTATTTCCCTGAATATTCTCTCAAATGTGAAGTACTCGAGAGAACAGACTCAAATACTTATCAATTTTTCGTAATTAGGCTCTAGCGTATGTATGAATAATAACGTTAACGTTGAAATCAAGCTTCGGATTACTCCGGTAAGTTGGATTTATTTATGACTGTCAGAGTGCCGTTTTTATCTAAAGACATGACCAGCAGACATAAGTGATTCAATAATGCGTGTCCTATCGCATGGCGCTGAAGTATTAACGCGTTCCAAATTTTATGTGAATGCACTATGTGTCGCCCAGAGGACATTGTAAAGGAAAATCTATGGTCCTTACCACGTTCATGATGTATTTGAAATCTTCATTGAATTTATTTTTAAATTAATTTTATTCTTATACATTTAAGTCAAATTTCAATAAGAAATTTAAAGAATATATGTTTACTTATTTTTCCATTAAATTTATTCAATAGTAGAAATTTTTTTAGTGCACAATGGTTGAAATGTTTGTAGCATGAATCAGTTCTCACAATTATATTAATTCAAGTCTCTTACACATTTCATATGCATCCAGTTTTTGTTTTCTAAGCCCTTTCCGTAAATCTCAACATATCTGCTCAAGTTTTATATTAAAAAATTCATTACGTGTCTAAAGATCATTATTTCCATCAACATAGTCAATTCCACAGAATTGAGTCCTCAACAAGTCCCTGCCTGCCTGAGGCATGTCGCATTCAAATTTTCACAAGAAAACAAATGGGCACAATATTTAAAAATAATTTGGGTATTTGTACTCCTAAATTATTGTATATCAATTATATTTATTGTTTTTATAATTTTTTGTGGTAAAAATGTTAACTTCTAATTCGAGTGTGGCCTTTTAAATGAATGAAAATTATATATATAGATAATCTTATTTCCTCTGCTTACACAACTTTCCGTCTTTCACATATGATTGGTGCATATTGTAAAACTCTATCGTGAATGATGATACAGTGTGCTGGAACATATTTCAAGGTCTTGAATTCTATCCTAAAATCAATTGGTTCAGTTTTTGCGGTTTTATTTTAATGTGATACATCAATGATGCTAAAGAGTTAATTTTTAAAATCGTTTGACTTTATTGCGGCTGATGGTCTGAGAGCATATATTTCTCTATCAAATATTACGTTTAAGTTATCATAGGGATAGGTCTCTTAGTTTAAGTGAAATTTTATGTGGGTAAGCAAGAAATGTATCAATTAATCATTATTAAGTAAACCAATCAACTTGAAAAGTGGTCGATAATTTTTTGCTGCCATTTTAATATTCCATTGGTTGCCTGTGTGAGTGTTAAATTGCTTATGTGAGTATTGAACAAGTGCGGTAAGCCATAGTAATCGGTGGCCCACTTTTAATATTCTTAAAAACTGTAATTTTGAATATGTGGAATTTTTCTAGTGATGATATTGATATGAATTTTTTCATTTTCTTCCGCTTTACTGGAGTACACAAAATTTTTATTTGACTTGGACTGCAAGAGAATCAATTCATGCTTCGGTTTCAGTGTTTATAATGTTCAGCATACCCCAGAAGTATCTTAAACGGTTTACAGAGAATGGATTGTCCCCGCGTAGCGACAATATCATCATGGACTTATTAATGCTAGAGCATTCATTGTTTTTGTTGTACTGAGTGTGATCGATATCCATTCCATTAATTTCTTAACGGATATTCTTCAAATAAATTTTCCACCCAAATATTTTTTAATTTAGGTGTATATGAAATTTAACGACCATTTAGAAAAGCAACTCCTTCAATATACGGCATACTTTCACTGCAAAGAACATATAGATCTGAATTTTGCATGGATGTTCGTATTTAATCGTCATTCGACGAAAGTACGGCGAATGATTATGGTATTCCCTTACCACGATTCATCATATAGAAGTATTTGTAAAACTTTCAATATACCATACTTGCTATTATTTGTTAACATTTTTTTCAGAAATTTTTTTGTTTCAAGAAATTTTCTATTCAAAGGATGAAGTTCTTTGTATTTATTACTTTGTTTTTTCGTTGTCCTTAGTCGTTTTTAAGAAAACGTTCGTATACTCTTTTGTGCTATGGAACATAAGGCTGGTATTGAGTGAATGTTGTGCGCAGACGAGATTTTTAGTGCGAATTATTAATATGAAAGCTAAGATTTCAAATGCACAGTTAACGCTCTCGTTTCTCAAGGAAAATTGAATAAATTACCGTTTGATCGACAATTTTAATCGATATAGTGCCTATTCGTCAAGTGTTGACCGCTACATAGACGAGTAACCACTCATCTTAACGGAATTTCCGTTAAGTTATAGCTGGGCATAACATTATCAAGAAACTGATGAAATTTATGCGTCGACCTATTCTTAATGAAGGAATACAATATTTAATTGCAACCGATGCGAATTAAATTTACGTTGGAAATTTCCGTTTCTTTTTTGGAGGCATGCTACTCATTAGCGCTGAATTCAGAGGCAAATCCAAAAAGTTAATCTATCGATCGATCTCTCTCAGTAAATTATTCCTTAAATACTTAAAGTTGTAGTGTGTTATTGTGTTCTCGTAAGAATAAATTTGCATTTGGCTCTATTCGATTATATTCATTCACAAACATATTCATATGTAGATAATATAGCCAATTTGATACGATTGAAATTGAATGTTTATTAATTGATGGCCAACGTAAAATAAATTTTTATCACGGTTAACATTAGAAATTGAATTGTTTACAATAAAATGGACAATACCACAAACATAATCTGTTTGTATTTCGATTGGTTGGAAATAATTGCTGCCAACTCTGATTCGTTTCAGGTTAAACTTAATGTAAGTGATATCTCAACATTTACTCAGTAAGTGACACAAAGTGAATTGTTTTCATTCTTTATTGAAGCTATTTCTATATTAACTTATAATATTTCTTTTTATCAAGTCATTATAATTATGCTTCTTTGAAACCCCTAACCATTTCGCGTACGTCTAAGCGCCATTTATTTTTAAACTTTCTCAAGAGTTCATACTCATAAAAACCGGCATTGTTTAGGTTTCCTTGAAATTCTACCAAAGTATATATTGTTAGATTTTTTATTTGAATGGTCTTTATTATGCAAATTTCCTTTGTCCAATTCGGTATATAGCCTTGATCGAAAGCATGGTTATGTTTACTGCGTCATCCCTTCTCACCAACTCTAAACTTCACCTCATGCATGCATTTCCAAAGGAGAGTTTTATCATTTGAGATATTCAGAACTATAGCGATTTGTTAACTTTGCATAATTCTCGATCCAACGGCATTTCCCATGCAAGCTTAACTCCTTTCACATTATATACTTAGGAGTTCGGTTGAAACGTTTGTTTAATTATACCTTTATTACGCTTTATTTAAATGATGAATTAATAATGGTTAGTTTAATATTTTTCATTATCTGTTTGAATTTTTAATTGAAAAATTCCGTTCCATCATCCAATTTTTAGATACTTGACCTTGTTTAAATACTTGATGCATTCCATGACTGACGGAAGAAGCGTTCTTAGATTTAATTGCAGCAGTCCATGCACACTTTGAGAACGTACCGAATCAAGTGAAGAGAAAAAGAAAACTGGTATTTTGCTAGGCGTAAGCACCCACTGCTACCAGATCTGCTTTCCATNGAGAGAAAAAGAAAACTGGTAAACTGGTAAAAGCACCCACTGCTACCAGATCTGCTTTCCATTAGTCATCTATCCATTTTGCGATCACTCTNTTAGTCATCTATGCATTTTGCGATCACTCTTCGTCGTTCGAAATTTGTACGTCCTTGTTGATGAAATCTTTTAACAATTTTTCTTTTTTGATTCATATGATGGTGTATTATGTAATAATGTTGGTCCTATACCACTTACTTCTCCAAAAAGTACGTTTCAATGGTCTCTTTCTTTAATACATTTAGAATGTTCCAGCAATGCTTCATCAATATTTATTCTCAAGTATTCTTAGCAATGAAGTTCTTGCATTCGTTAAATTTTTTATGTAATGTGTTTTCAAACTCTTCTACACATTTCCTTAATTCGAAGTTATTCTCTCTCAATTGTTATGTTTTTCTAATTCCACTAATTCCATTAGGAGACTCTATGAATTTATATTTTCCGTTAATGCCTAGATTTGGTCCATATTCAGAATCCAACTCATCCTTGAGATAAATCATCTAAACTTAAGCGGCATCTCGTTTATGAATTATCATCAATCATGATTGTTAGCATCAATATCATGATCATTATCATCAATATCGTGATCATGAACATCAACATCACGGTCATGTTCTACATCATCATCAAGATCATCCCTCATTTTTGAATGGAAAACGTCCCTGCTGCTGGCTTTATCAATGAAGTTTCTTTTACTCTCATTAAATTCAATTTCTTTACAATCATTGCTGTTGCGTTCTCAAATTTAACTTTATTTTCATTAATGGTAGTTTTAACATAAATATGCTTAAATTTTTGTTTTTTACTTTAGTTTTACGAAAAAGTCTTTGAGAGGCTATGTTATGGATTGGAAAGTTTTTTACAGCTCTTTATTCATGGGCTTCACCAAAGCTTACATTGTTGACCTTTTCCTTACTCTCTTGTCTGTCTAACATCTTGCATTAACATTTCATTTGATTCAGTTGAAATTGCCATTGTTATTTATTTAGTGCTCTCATTCAATGATATGCTATGACTTATTGTTAATCCGAATTAATACAGCATTTATAATACATTTTATTATTTTTTCGATGGTGCAACATATCAACTTCTCTCCTATAACGACCACCGTAAATGGGATCGTATTTACTTATTACTAGAAAATCATAATGTTCTTTCCAACATTCTAAACATTTGCGAAATAGTTGCATATGAGATATCCGTGCCAAAATAATCTTTATAAATATATCTCATATTCAATTCATTCTGCTTAAATATTATAATTACATATGTTTGGCATAAGTTAATACCAATATGCCTCTATAAAAAAGTATGAAGAAATATTATTTTGTTTTTTACATACAACGTCATCCTGACATCATTAGGTGCTATAATATTCTTATTTTCTGAAGATGTATAAAATCGCATTCCTTTTATTCGTTTTCCTAAATAATAGGTCTTTTGTTGATGTATTGATTTTGTCTTGTCGTATTTTAATGAACTGACAGTTAGTGTGCGCAATTTATTTGGGAGTACAAATCCATGTCGTGACTAAATCAACTTGTTTGATTCGAAGTCCAAATTTTGGATAATAATTATATACGTCGACAATGAAAAATTTGGACACCTTTTTGAAATTGATCAAGATCCGACTAGTATTTCAGGTACCTCGAGTTCATACACATTTTTATAAAAATTCTAAACAAAATATGTTACCGTGTTCCAAATAAGGACATGATTGAATAAAAATCAGGGGTACCTCCAGTACACCCATAAAGTCTCGAAAGAGGAACATAATATATATAAATACATAACGTAAACATAATCAATATTTGATAAACTGAAAAGGGCTGGATTGCATGATAATAAGAGGTACCTCCAATACACATATGTTGTTTCAATGGAGGCTTCAATGCTGAATTATGCACAATTGCGATTTAGATTTAACGAACATCAGTATTGATTGAATATGAATATAATAAATGCACGTGATTGCAGGAAAATCAGCGGGTTGTCCAATACATCTATGTGGTATCAAAAGAGGCTTTAATGCTGAATTAGTCCCAGTTATCATTCAAATTTAAGAAAATTTCAATATTGAGTGAACATCAATACAATAAATAGGTGCATCATAAATGAGCTTGATTGGGTGAACATTAGTACCCCTTTGTGGTTTGAATTGTGAATACAGGCTTTTATGCTGAATATAAATATGATTAATGTGTGTACCAAATTTGGGTGTAGTTGAATGAAAATCACAGGATCCTCCAGTTCTCCAATGTGGTCCAATAGAGTCTTGACAGCTTCTTAATCATTCAAAGATTACATTAAAATTTTATTGAATTCCAGCAGTAAGTGAACAAATATAATTAATGTATCTACTATTGATTCATTGAAATCAGACGTCTATGTGATCCACAAAATGGTATTAAAAAAAATTTGCAATAATTAATGAAATGAATCCAGATCAATTCAAGGAAATGTTCTTTCCCGGTTCTTATATAATTAACAAGCGATGTGTATAATACTGTCAGGCTAAAAGCAGCTGTACCCTTTAAATTGTGTTTTGTTCTTTCTATTGATGAATTGCATTGTAAAGACTACTAAATATTTTATATATATGCATTTGGTTTTTATTTATATGTATTAAGTTTAAATAAACATTTGAAAGATAGTGTATGTTTTAAAAATTCGTTATAGTCCTAAAGAAACTGTGGTTGGAAGAGGTTTTATAAATGATAGAATAAATTCTTTTACCCTTGAACATCATTTACCTTCTTATCAATTTTGAGGTTCCGGAACTAAACTGGCAAAACCCTACCTACTTAAATTGCATTATTCTCTCGGCAGAATAAATCTGGATGATCAGCTATTGTTAAGGACATTAATAGTGCCAATTCAACAAGAGAGAAATTGGCTGCATCATGATAGGCATAAAAAATAATTTTGTTCGAATTTTTGATAAGTTTTTCAATGAAATTGTGTGGTAAATCAAGTCCAATATGCGTTTCCTTATTGTTTAAAGTATTATCAAAATTGCTTGCTAATCAATTTAGTAAAAGCGCAGGCAATACTTTTTGAATGTTTAAAGATTTGCTACTTCTTTTAACATTTTCATCAGAATCGAGAGTTTCCAGTTTACTCTCAAAATCAGCTTAAATTAGAAAGGGAATCTTTATTGACTTTAAATGATTTTCAAATTTCATTTAATTTACCTGCAAATCTCTGAAGACAAAGATGACAAATTTCAATTTGAACGCAATGTCCTGTTTCTTCTGATCTAAGTTATCTCGGAATATCTTTTATTTACAATTAATGGAAGTTAATATTAGCGTCGTGATTTTAAAAAAGCTAAAACTGATATTTCCTTTGTGGACCGTTAGAGAATAATATGGGCCAACAATATGGTTATCCTCAAGATCTCAAACAGCAAACAATTTATAATGTATTAAATGTATGATTTTACTCATAATTGAGAGAAAACGTCTTATTTGTTAAATTTAAGAGCATTACATTGGGTAGATTTATTATTCCACTGGTTGTATCGAGATGAGAGCTCTTAGGATTGGCAACACTAAGAAATGCGGTAATTGCAGCACGCTTATTATATTGATGCATGCTTTTTATCTTAAGATTTCTTGATTAGTGAAATATAACTGCCTCAGTAAAGGAGCTCACATTTATTAACGCTTTTTTCAAAAATGTAGTATGGATATGAGGGCCCGACCTTTTTCTTTCTTGAAACTCTGACATTTTAGACAAAATACAAATTGACTGTCTCACGAAAAACTCTATTAACTCAGAGTGGGGATGGTCTGCATTTTTGTATGAAAGAATTTTGTTGAAATTGTTTCAAGTTGAGGTTTCATATTTTCTCCAAAACGTTAAATATTAAACTTGAAAGCGTCCTTATGCAATAAAATCTTTATTAAATATGGGATGAAAATGGGATAAACTTTGGAGCTAATTAAGCCTCGTCATCATTATAAAAAAATTTCATTTCAAAATTTCATGAATTTCAGTTTTTGTTAATACCATGTTTGGGTGAAAATACATGTAGCGCAAGTGTATTCATCCGCACATGGTAGAACCACATTTTTTAATATTTTTAAAGTCTCAACTAAAACAGATGATATTTGGTTTTCTGGGACTTTAGATAGATCGATCTTCAATATGTCTTAAGCAAATTCTTGCTAGAAAATTTTTTAACTAGCATTCCACCATCATATTTTACATGAAACATTCCTCATTGAATACATTTTACATCTTTAATTTATTGCTCATTCCCGCTGTTGTCTATTGGCGATGATGAGGACGATGTGGTTGTTTCCAAATTATTATAATAATGAATTAACAGCCAATTTGTTTTAAATCTGTTTTCATTTTTTGTTAAGGATTTTTTGTGGATTTGACAGCAATTTCAGTGTTTGTTTTAGAGTTGATTATTCTGTTAGGGTTAGTGTTAACAATATGAAGCATTACTATTATTAATGGAGTACTACTATTATTATTCATTGTTGAATTCAGCTGTATGTTGGTTTTTTTACAGTACAATGCTTGACGGGTATTTGGTTCCGGTTCGATTCTAATGTGCGTAGCTGAGTTCTAGAGCAAAATATTTTTTCGCATTTTTCGTAAACCAATCATCATTACGTAAGGTCAGGCTTACAAAAAAGAGCGATTTCCATTATTATTTTTCAGGGGATTCTTTGAAAGGGGCCTTAATCAAATCTATTTGACTTACTTTTCCAAAAATCCTTCTTGGGAATATTATGTATTGTGCACGTAGAATTATGGAAATGTAATAGAAAATTTTTCTAAAACTATTCTGAGAATTTTCTTTTCTTTTTCTGGACTCTGGATTTGTTTAACTGCAATGCACCTTTTTTTTTGAGAAATTTATATTAATTCTGGATTTTCCTTTGGTTTTAGAGTTTTCATTTAGTGTAAATACAAAAAAGTGATAAAAATCGGTATTCGAGATAATTTTAATGAGTTATAACCATATTTTTGCATGTTTGCTGTTAAACTTTTCAAAATCTTCATTTAAAGTTTAAAAAATTTTTTTTTTAATTGTCATCATTCCGAAAAAAAAGTAGTGAAATAACAGGCGCAACCTTTGCGACAGTTCAAATCAAAATTAAACTCCATTCTTTTAATTTATTATAGATTTAATTGTGAACGTAGTTTTGATTTATTGAATAATCGTTAATTGTTATGATTACTTTTTTAATTGAATTTTAAAATGAGACTTTGCATGATTTAATCAAAAAACAAGCCCGTGATGGAACCACTAAACCAGACGAAAAGTTGCGAAACAAAAGGCAAATATAAATAGAGTTTTTATTTATTTATCAAAAGTTTTCAATTACAGATTAATTTCTAAGTTAATCACACTAAACTTTCTAAGAAATTTCAGTATTAATTTAAATAGTTGATTATTTGGATCTACCACCTGTGATTGAGAAGTGGCTTACTACGTTTAAGCGATGTCAAAACAACACCGAGATGGATGAACGCAGTGAACCATCTGAATTCGCTTTTACCGACGAAAATATAAATAATGTCCTCAAATAATTTTGGATGGCCGCAAAATTAAATTGATCGATAAAGCTGAGGCTGTGATCTTATTAAACAATTAAGCTGGATGCATTAGTCGTCAATATTTCGGTTTGTGAATGATTTGCTCAAAGAAGATGGCTTCAGACCTAACAATCCACCATGCTTACTCACGAATTGGTGATTCTGCGCAGATTTTGTAGTTATTCTGTTCAACACAATATGTGACAGAGGATACAACATGGCCTCATCATTTTCTCCAAAAATCACAACAATCTTAAACGGAGAATACTGCATGTGGGGAAGAAGCATCTCTTTGCGCACGTAGGCTTACCAAGAGCCTTATCTGCGATATTTCTTTTTGTTTTTTGTGAATTTTCAGCAATGAACGTGAGTTGACCAAAAAAATCATGGTCACTTGGCTCATGAATTTCTGTTTTCCTTCCGATTTATTATCGTTTTTTTTTGACAAATGTTTATTACTTTTTGCGATGCATACGTTTCGTTTATTGCGAAAATTGCGCATTTGTTTTAGCTTGGCCAATTTTAACAGCATGAAAATATGAGTGTTCAGTGCTATCGCCTAATTTTGGATTGATTCGTTTGAATCAAACAAATTGCTTAATAATTACTAAAGTAAAATTTAGTACTAACCAATAGTAAACAATACTATAGTGTGTTATACTAAAAAAACTCCACAAGGTGCAGAAGAAAATAAACAAATTTGATGTCGTCACGACGAAGAACTATCTATCATGCGTTGGTCAGTTGGCTTCCGCACAGACTCACCGTGAATAACCGACCAGACCGTGTAGAATTTGGCTGGCAAGATAATAACATCAGTATTTTTCAGGTACATGGTACTATATTTATCGGTTACCTTGAAAAACTATAATCGAAATAAATGCGAAGGACTGTATCATCAGGATAATGCGCCGTGTCACAAATCACTAAAAACGGTGGCAAACTTCAATGAATTGGGCTTCAATTTTCACCAGCATATGTTTTCTTTTCGCAAAACTCATGAGAATTCTTTGTTGAAAGAAATTTAGCGCCGATGAAGAGGTAACCTCCGAAACATATTATTAAAATGCTATCGAAAAATCGCCTAAGCACTGTAAAGACTGTGCCACTCTAGAAGAAAACTATGTTGAATAATAAAATAATATTTTATCCAAAATTTTACTTATTAGCTAACGCACTTCTAAGTCCAACTGCACATGAACACACATTACACATGAACACATTTGGAACAGTCACACTGAGATTATTAAAGTCTTTTTTGAATTGAAGAAGAATATTCTACAACTCCAATCTTCAATAGATATTATTAAATTGTAAATTAAATTCTGTTCGTTTCTGGGACGAGCCGAAAAGGAAAATGTTTGGAAGAACTCAGGAAATAAACCAAATATGTGGCTATGAAAGAATTCAAAAGAGGGAACTTGGATATTTATTACTAAAGGAGTAAGAAGTAATGGTTTCACAACAAATTTGATGCAATTAACATTAACGATTATTAAATATTATACTAATTCTAAAAATGTGTCGTATTGCCTGTGGCCGATGAGGCTGTGCGAAAGCAATAAAGTGGTGAAGCAGCAGCAACTAAAATTACAAAGACCTGTAATGACTTGCTGCAACACATACTATTGATTTTTGTATTGAATAAGAGTACCACCAAAAACACAAACAAATGGCTACCAAATACACCGAATTACAAATAACAATAACACACGCATAAAACTGGCAGATCTAATATACAGTTTCAACAACTACAGTACACAAATATTAATCAGACATTTTTAACGAATGGATTAACAACATACACGTAGAAGATGGTTCTAATGAAAACTAGCTGCTGGAATAACACACAAATTTCTAATTAATAGAATTAAAATCAATGAACACATTAAAAGTAAACATAAAAAATGTGGTAGATAGGGCAACTTAAGTGACGAAGCAGTCAGTTTTTTTTTGAGTGGCAAACGAAACGTTTAAGAGCAATAAATAAATCATAAACTATGTAAAGTCTTTGTGCTTCTTTAAGGTAAAGTGTTACAAATTGTATTGAATTCAAATGCACATGGTAGCACCAATAACTGAGTATTATTGGTAATTTGTTATCAAGAATGCATAGCGTGAACGTATTAGCTTCACACATGCAAGGTGATTACAAGTTCTGCCAAAGACAGGTTTGTAGCAGAAGCGAAGGCATAAGTACTGTGTTGATTACTTTTAGACAGTGAATTAAGTATACATTGAGCGTAAGCAATAATATTTTATAAAGGTAACAACCATTTACATAAGAACCTACAATTACAGTGTCAACATGTTTATAATTAACAGTTACAAAAACCAAGTACAACACCGTGAAAATACCATCAGCAGATCACAGTCATTGATCATGCATTCTCTGTATGGTATAAGAAAAGCGAAATAGTGCTCAAAATAATAACCATATCGTAGGAGATTCCTTTCCACATTGAGTACTTGACAGATTAAGGAAACTAAGTGATCCAAGCATAGAGAATGACCGCGTAAACTTTCAGATTAGATACACAGCACCAACTTGTTCAACGCGAAGAACAACTTACTCACCGATGAATACTTCTCTAAGTAAATGACGCACTTTAACCACGTTCAAATTATTTCGGCTCAGTTATAACCCTTATCGTAAGATCAGAAATGCTTAAGAGTTGTTACACTCCACGATTGACTTCAGCGTAAAAATTCTAATTTGTATAACGAACCCTACTTTGAACTTGAGATAAGACTCGACTAAATTAGCCAGGTTTTGGGCAAGCTGTCAAGAAAGCTAATGAAATAATAACACACTGTGAAATGCAGGATTTGAAAGACGGGATACAATTTTATTTTTTTTTTGTGCACGGGCAAAGGAAGGTGGAATGCATTACGCACCACCGGACTCAACGCAACCCAGTCTGTGTCGGACTCCTAAATTAATAGTTTACCGACTAAACCACCTCCAAATAAATAACTCTTGTAAGCCACCGCAAACACGAAGTAGCTACAGAGCCGCACGCTCATCAGCAAATGAGACGGAATTTGACATAAAATGTAATAAAAGCGTTTTTTTTTATTGAAAAAGAAGGGTCACCGATCGAAAACAAACCATAATATTTATTAAAGTCTTCACATAACCGTCGGAATGGTTCGTTACTTAAGAAATTCGAACGAAAGAAATCAGCTTTCAAAGGATACTACAATATTAAATGAAGACGTAAGGTTATTCATTGCCAACTCAAATAATGAAGATGACCTACAATTAATGATATTGCTATTTATAAAAGCATTCAATTGTTCAATGCATTCAACTTAAAAATTTAAGACAGACAAGTTTCCTCGACAGAAAACCTTCACACGTTATCAAGAAACCAATAGCAATAAGAATTCTTACAAATATAAATACAAATCAAAATAGAACGTTAGCAATTTATGAGTATTTATTAGGAGTATAAATAAGTTCATGAGCTCCAATGGTAATCGTAAGGAAGAACATCGCGAATATGCAGCGGGACTTTCCATTTCACCGCCTTAGTTTTAATGGGCACTGCAACCTGTTACTAAGCAGTACCGAGGTATTTTTTATTGTATTTTTTGCAATACGCATGAATTGTCGATGATGCTCTCGTCTGTCATCTTTTCGTGGTACACCACACCCAGCTGGTCCTACCAACAACACATTATGATATTCTCGATATACATTTAAATATAATTAAGAATCATCATGATGTTTTAAATTATCGTACTGGACCCATTTTTCATTGTCAATCAATATTCGAGGCAAAACCCGTTTTCGTATCTGCCATTAGTCTAGTTGTTCGCACGTGCAAAAAAACGACGTTAGATGTCTTTTGACTTCAGTTCATACGGCACCCCATTTTTCATCTTTCGGTTCATTTGCATTGGGCTTAAAAAATTTCAAGTGGCAGGTTGACTTACAGTGTATTAACAGGTTCTTTTAACGTTTGCGATAGATCTTTACTCTCTTCGAAATTTCAATTTCCACATTTAAACGGCACGGAATCAATTCACACACTTAAACTTTGCATTAAAATTATTTCGGTATATTACGGAGGTTCCCGTTTCATGAACTTAATTTTATTAAGATAATTGCCAAGTTGAAATTTGAAGATCCATTTTTGCGATTAATGTGAAATTCTCTTTGTATTTTCTGCATGCGCCATCATCGTAAAGTACATTCATTTGTAATCATACCATCATATTGAAATATGCTTGAACTTTAAGAATTAAGAATTTTCGCAATTGCCTGCACAAAAAATGCTGCCTCAAATGAATATGATTAATTCGTGTATTGTTCAAACCGAGTGATTTAATGTTTTAAGGTAAATTGAATCTTTGATACCTTCGCATATACCAATAAAGTCAGAATCGGTAGATGAACAGGCAACATTTTTTGGTTCTTCTACTTTTCATGATAAAGTTGTACCTGATAATGTAACATATGTTTATATATAACTATATTATATACATAATTTCCGATCAATTGTTGTTACCGGTAATTTAGTGTCATTTTTTTATTGGAAGCGTCCAATTTAAACTCTATTGCAGAGCCAAAAATTGCTTATCAGCAACTCATTGATATTTCATTGGCATGTTAACGAATTATCCCAATACCAAAAAAATATTCGATATTATGTCTTGTCATATTATCATAAAAGAAGGTTGCCACTAATTTAGCTATCAAAGATCCAATTAAAGGACGGTTATGAACGAATGTATCAAGTTCTTCACTTCGTTCATCAATAGATCGACCGCTGGTCTTTAAATCGGATAACACTACGTTATACCTAATTGCTTCTATATAACATATATGAATTGAGGCCCCTACAAAAATTAGCTCAACAAAAATATTTTAATTTGAACTATTTCATGGGTTTCATTTTTATGTCGGCAGTAAACATAAAGTAAGATTTTCACTAAAAAGGTTGTAGGTTAACAAAGAAAAATACATATTTTGATAAAAGGTTTTGTTATGGCAAACCTTTGACTTTGAGGTTGATACATCCATTGTAGCGGTCTGCAGAGTGTTGGATACCAACTTAACAGTACGATTGATTTTAAGACCTAAAATATGTCTAAATATGGGTGATTGTCTTTTCATTGGTACTGAATTACTTTCCGATGAGCTTATCTTCAAGAGCTGAGAAGATACAAAAGTTGCGGGGGTTCGATTTGAAGAGCTCAATGCATGTGGAAGCAATATAAAGCCTAACTCATTCATTCGCAGGCATCCATCAATTGCATTGATTTGCGACACGCCGAATTATCCTGATGAAACAGGACTTTCTTTTTCTTCTGCGATTGGAGTTTTTAAATAGTGAAGCAATAGTTTTGCTAGCCTACTGTGGCGTGTTTGCGCGCTTTGCCCCGACGTGCAATTCATGCAGATACGAATGTTATTTATTTCTGATTTAAAATCATGAGAATATGTTTAATCTAATGAAGGAGCCAGTCTTTACCACCGTCTTCGAAATTAGTTTCGGAATTGTTATTTTTGAATACGGAAAACTATGTATTCCTTGGTTTTTTTATCAAATCTGAGCTCACGTGGCACCCATTTTGAAAAAAAGCTTTTGCCATCCTGAATATTCACTTATGATGTATCAAGCACATAACACTGATGTCTTTACAGCCCTATCTATCTTCACAAACTTTAGTTTACGGTCATCCAAAATTATTTTGTGGTGTCCAATGCGTGCTAATTTTACTCATTTGCCTAAGCTACTATTCTGTGATGGGTGTTTTTCCTGGTACCAAATCCGTTTAATAGTTACCAAGCGAACCCATGGCTTCCAGCGTATTTTTTCTTTTGCGCCAGAAGGCAATGGTTTTTAAGAAAACTACCGAAAGTTGTTTCATTCTAAATGCTCTGTCCGAACGAAAAAGCCAAAGCTTTTGATTGATAGATTTTGATCGATTTGAACATAAACCTTTTGAATATTATTTCCTACTAAAAATGATATGAATGCACCATCTGTGTGCTAGCCTTCGATCTTTTCAGTACAATTGTCAAAACATTGTCGTGGGTTTCAGACCCATCCTTTCAAGGTTGCCACGTAATTTCGAATACCATTAGAGGCAAAGCTGTCGTTTACATGCACAGGAATTCTCACAATCTCCGATGTCTTTTAACATACTAATAACATGTGTATATCTTTCAAACATTTTATGCAACCGTCGTTAGTATTTTCTCATCCAAAAATTAATTAAAAAATAATTTATAATGTAAAACATATAAAAACCCTCATTATCCAATAGTTTCAAGTCTTGGTGGTGTGCCAAATTAATTTTCTACAAATCGCTGAAAAGGCCCTTTGGATATCAGGTACGATTCACGATGATGAATTTTAAACTTTTAATGAAATTTAATGAACAATGCATAAATACAATCTGTCAAATTTCTTCCATTTTACTGTTCAACTTTATTGTAGATACCATATGCATTCATCATGATTACTCTGTTTCAATAGTATCTTTCCATTCCAGTTTTTTTTCATTTAATAATATCAACCTGTATAACTCCAAAAAACAATACATTTTAAAAGCCTTCAATGATATTTTCATGATTTACACCTTCTAATTGCGTTGCAGGGATTCTTGAAAGATAAATTTTCTAAAGGCTTCCTCTGTTTCCATGGTTTGGGGTTGGTCTACCTTCCGCTTTCCTATCATCTGGTATTGAGAAACATTAAATTGTGATTAGTCGGTCTTAACCGATTGTACTTTCTTTCATAGGATTTTGATAAATAATATATCTTATAACTTGAAATTGTTCATTAAAGAAAAGTTTTGAATTGCTGATTTTAATTCTAACAGAACTATTTTTGCAGTAAAAAACTCAATTTATTATGTTAATTAAAAAAAAATTCAATACAATTGTAATTATCTTACACGCTCATGACTTGAATTAATCTCTTGAATTCGATCATTTAAATTAATCACACTTTGTTGTTTATTTTAACCGATCGTGAGTCCACGTCATAATGCTTTTGAAAAAAACACCGAATATTCATGTAAATTTCATTGAAGAATTTAAAAGATTTATAAACTTCAAAATGCAGTGTTCCGAAATTAACAAATTTATTGGATTCCCTCCTTACCTAATTGTAATGCATTGAGCTAGATTGCCGCCTGGGTATATTCGAATCTTAGTAAAAACAAGTGGCTTATTATCAACATAAAATTGAAAGACTCCTGCCCCGGAACTTCATCCCATGAAAAGTCATTAATAGTTTTGAAAAAACTCTTGTAAAAATTTTTTTTACGAAGGAAAGGGATACAATTTTATGAATTTCAGCTTAAAGTTTTCTTAACCCTTCTGTAACCA
>JXPQ01000674.1:7361-18361 GCA_001014675.1 Ephydra gracilis
CTTGTAGCTCTTGAGTGCGCTGGTGGAGGTGATCGATAAGAAACACTGAAAATGCCATGCAATGTTTACATATTCTTATGTAACAAAAAGTTGATCCTTACACATGACTTTTTCTAACTTCAGCACTATTAAAAAAATCCGATTTGATATATATTTGATTAAAAATTCGTCTTCCTTGAAGAATTCTGGGCGATATCATTTTTCTAAATTTTAAAGAAAAAGAAAATCTATATGGCTGGATTAGAAAATCTATATGGCTGGATTTATTATAAATAAGATTATTTCTAAGTCACAATATGGTTAGTGCAGAGCTGCAATCAAAAGTGTAAAAACCTTTAAAAAAGTGTGAAGCAAACAGTGTTTAGTACCCAAAAAATATGAAATACATTGCATTTAATATATAATTGAGATTCTGTTATATATACCACGTTAAAAAAAAAAAAACAAAAATTAATAAATGAATAAATAAATTTACATTACAATTGAAGTCACATTTACAGCAATCGCGTGTGAAAATAGCAAGAAATCCACCAACAGTGGAATGGTGGAAATGGGATGTAAGTCATTTTCATATATATATATAATAAAAATCAATTTATATAATAATTTAACGAATTTGATTCCAATGGATTATACCTCATTATAAGGATTAAACAACATATATTAATAAAATGCCTATAAAATTAATACATTTTAAAAAGGATGATGCAATACATTTAAATAAAAAGGAATTTACAGTTTTTCCGCATTTGAATTATACGTGTATAACTCTAAGATTGCTAAATTGGTTACGATGAAATGGAGATTTTGCAAAAACTTTGCACTTGTTTTTCAAATTCTGGTCTACAAAAAATTGCGTAGGAACACATAATGTAATTAAATAGTCTTGCAAGAATACAAGAGTTTCCTTTTTATTTATATAAGTATATTAAGCTGTTCCGTAATGATGGAAAAAGTAGATTCAGAGATTCTAGCATGACTTGAAGAGTTAGGTCCAATAGAACAAACATAAACTTTATATTTATATACCAATTTCGTACCATATATTTTATTAATAGAGAAATACCAATATGAAAAAGTGTTTTTTCAGCGCAGATAAACCACGTTTTCAGTGATTCCTGCATGCGAAGTGAAAGTATGCGACTTTTCTGGCAATATATAATGTATTCCGTTCACTCATTAAGATGTTGATGGCATCCTAAAGTCTCAAAGGTGCATGTAGGGGGAAGATTTGCATAAATTGTTCGAAGCTCTTAACTAAGCTTCATTTACATCGTTTTAACAATTTATCCTGTTATTGATTATTGCATAAATTTTTAAAATTTTCCAAACTTTCCATATTCATCCTATCATTTTGCTTACCACAATGAAGTTTTTATAAATCTTTTCCTTCGTTTATTTTCAAAATTTTTTGCCAAATTCGGTAACATAAATTGATTTCTCGAATGAAATGTTAACAGATGGTCTCTTTGATTGTATATCTTGAAATGTGGATATTGTTTGGACACGATGTGAAATTGCACACACGAGGTGGTAGCTCCATTATAAAAAGTCTTTTAATAGCCTTCAGTGCAGGGAATAAGTTTGGATGAGGCATGCGTAAAATTTCTAAGAACAAGAAGATCTTCGGAAATAATATTCTCAACTAACGAATTATTTCCAGGAATTAAATCCTATGCCAATAGAGAGTGATGTGAAATATGCATCTATAAAAGGTCGGATAGAGGCATTGATAAGGCTTGCATAAACAAAAAATGTGGCATGGCGAATTAAAGAAAAAAGGAGACGACTAAGACTATTCACTTAACTTACAGCATTGCCTACGATGAATCCGAATAAATATTTTTAGTATTGTGCAATAGTTAGGCACTAGACTAACATAAAAAAAATTTTGGTTTTTAAATTTGATTTTATCATAAAAAATATATGTCGTTGAAATACAGCGATTATAGCTTGTGGCCAATTCTCCGATACGATGCATCGGGGCTTATTTCTTCTCGTTTAAACTTAGCAAACCGTTCCTCAATGGTTGATTTCCCTACTGCAAGGCACAAGTAATGGTTATCAAGCCAAGTTTCCAAATTAGTAAAAGTTGTTTTACTCGGAATGCGCTGTCAAATTTATATAAAAGTCCCAAGGTTAGAGTTTCAGCCCGACGGTTAATTAAAATATTGTAAAGACTATGACAAATGTAAAGTTCGAAATAGATAATGCGATGTGTTTTGATAATCCTGAATAATCCTTATGGATGTCCCAAATAAATGATGAATTTATGAAGTAAAAACCCAGTTTTGACCAGAATGATATACTGGAAATGCGATTAGACTGATATTTAAATAGAGTACATCTGAATAGCATCGATGACATCGATAATCTCTAAATGGCTCATATCAATGATAAGCTAATTATGTAATTTTATTTCAGTTTATAATTTTTGGGTTAACTGGAATAAAAAAACTTTTAATTTATAAAGGGGTATAGCGTGCTCTCTCACTGAAGAAGCACAGAAGATGAGTTTGGCAGTCAACGAGAACAAGACAAAGTACTTTATGTCAACGTGTAAAGATTTTATGTTAGAAGAATTTATTGAAATGGAAAACTTTAAGTTCGTAATGGTTAAGGGCTTTGTCTACCTAGGCTACAACATAATTAACATCAGCCTAGTAATCAAATGTAAGACTTATTATACTGTTGCTAGCAGTTGTTACTATGGGCTTTGTAAGTCAAATAGTGCTCTTTCGGAAAATGAAAACCAGAGTATAGATAAGCATGAACTGGGTGCTTTCGAGAGAAAAATCCTATATATGGCTCTTAGCTAGGTTATATCGCTTGAATGAATCTGCAACAGTTTATAAATTGTTTGATTTCAATCCAAGTGACGGTAATCGCCAAAGACGAAGATGAAATCTGCATTAGACTGATTTTATAACGTTCGAGATCTGTAACTGGCGCCAAACTGCAAGACATCGAGAAGAATGCCGCCATAGTGGACAATTAAGTTAGTAAGAAAGTAGCGCGCACTCTGAATTTGATCCGATCCCACACATTTAAAATGTTGATATGCTGTTATATTGTTATATACCTAAAAAATATCATATGGTACTGGAAGTACTTCTCAAATTCATATGACATCAATATTTTTTGGTACATTGATAGATTTTAACAATATCATCTAAGTTGTTAAATTTCTGGAACCTGCAATAGATTACCTATAATAGATAAATTTTGGACCACGTAGGTGTACTGGACCATATCGGTTGCATTGGCCCTAAGTGCAAAATCAGATCTTATGTGTGCTTAATTTCGGCATATCAAATTCAGAAGTGATGCTGCCAATAAATTGGTAACCTGTTAAAAAACTTTTTTCAGTTAGAAAAAGAAGAATCAAAAATAACCATGTGATGTAAAATTTTACTGCTCATTTATTTTTAGATGGAGAAATTACTAATTTTCCATATCCAAAAAACGCTTACAGTGAGATTTCTATAGATTCGTCGTCGAAATGCATTTCATCAATTAAGTTCTCCAAATCTATTTCTTAAAGATCCACATATTCGAGTTCACACTTAAATAAGTCAAAATCTATTTAAATTTCACTTGCTTACTAGGCCATTAGAATATGGAGAAGGTCTTGGCCGATATTTTGCATATTGATGTCGTTGAGATATCGTGCTACATCGGCTCTATTCAATGTACGTTCGACGTTCGTATGGGACCACTTCCCTTCACTTAAGAAATGAAAACTCTTACAAGGTGCTCGGTAAATTTTTTTCGGTTTTTTCGGTAAATTTTTTTCTTTCTGCAACTCGTTATTGAAATTTTCCATATTAAGCGTTTCTCCTAGACTAACATATTTGTATGGTACGCAGAGAACGCTTTAAATATTAGTCTCATCTTCTGGGGTCGGCCTACAATATGGACAACATCGACGTATGCGATAGCATTCACTCTCTTATAAAATATAATGCTAATTCGATTTGACCCTGTGGTACAAATTAGTTTTTCAACATCCAGTTTGCCTAGTTTGCCAGAGGTCAGCTTCACATTACATACAATATGGGGAACTCATACATCATAGTGTATGACTAATCCCTATTTGGAAAAGCAAAAGTGGCTTCAAAAACCACGGAAAAGTTGTGTGTCGCGATGAACACATCTTTCTTGGTGTGCAAGGTTTGAGCAGAGGTCGAACTCTGCTCTGATAAGATCAAATGAATACATCCAAAATGTTTTAGAAGGTGCATGTATGAAGATATTCCAATAGTTTAATCAATTTAAGTTTTATTGAATTGCGTCTTATAGAAACCGTTTAATGCTTCAATTGGATTACCTGCAGGAAGTCCTTTGTACTGCTTACAACACAAAGTAGTGTTCACGGACAAAGTATCAGTTACTCCATTGAATACGGAAACCTCGTCTCGATCACCTGTGACTTTACAATGACCTATGTATGGATTTTTTTTCTAAGGTTAGATGAAAGCGTGAAAGCCACCATGTGGGACTCATACCCACTAAAACACCTAACTTGTCCCCGGACGCCCTGTGGAACTACTTTGCAGCATTACGTCATAGGGGACGGAATGAGCCTAGGTTCGCCTAAGAGAAACCTATAGAGAGAACAACTCAAATACCATTGTGAACAGCTAATTGACAATTGGTCCCTGTAGAGATCATCCTTCAAGCACTATTTTCACCGCTCCTTGCGCGTTCCACTCTTCTCAGCTCTACGAGAGTGCTCCGTGCAACTCTGTTAATTGCTTCCCAGTTTTCTTCACTTCGGAGCAAAAGTGCGACAAGGTTTGATGCGCCAAAACCTTTTCCAATAGTGCTCCTTGCCGTTTTCCTAACATCAATGAACTTGGGACACTCAAAGAATACATGAGATGCGTCCTCCCTTTTCATGCTCCCACAGTGTGTGCAAAATGGGTCAGTGACGTGGTTCCACTTGAAAAGTTAGGCTCTGAAGCAGCCATGGCCAGTGAACGATTGTGTCAAGTAAAATCACAATTGCTCATAGGTCTTATCAAAAGGTTGTTTGTTGTTGTTAGTTGTTTTTATTGGGAACCCGTAATACAAATATATGCCTAAAAAATCTAATCTTGGCAAAACAAGTTTTAAATATAAGTGGATTATACTCTTAAATGAAAGAGCGGAATGGCATCCTTATTAAGGTCTGCATTGCATGTGATTTGTTGACACCTTCGACATTTCCGATTTATAAGATGCGGAAGGAATTATGAATCATTTAATTCATTCAGGGTCCAAAGCAAAATTTCTAATAAATGATCAGTATGTCAACTTAAGATTGCTGAATGTGAAGATTACTAAATAAAGGTTATGTCTATAATGCAAATTAAATTAATTTATTCTTAAAAACATATATTTTTTTTATTTTTAAGGAAAACTTTAAAGTTTATTTTTGAAGACTTATCATATTATGTACATAATATTTACTTGCAAGCAAATATATGAAAAATGCTACTCTTTCAAACGAGTTTATACAAAAATGCTTTTTGTAATGAGCGATAACAACTGTACATGTGTGTCGCATTGATTTGTTTTTGTATATTAGTAAATTTTGGTAATTATACACGGCACCAAGGAAATTGGCAAAGTATATATTAGTTTTGGTTATACGTTTGGTACATATACAGAATCAGCGTCCACAAACCTATCAAAGAGTATACCGATATGATCAGCATCGCCGCAGAAATTGATTGAGCTATGTCGGTTCGTCTGTATACCAAAAATAGACAGAACAGATGAAGCTAAATCAACCAAATTTGGTACAAATATTCTTTGAAAAAACTTTACATTGTGAAATTGGGCAAGATCCGACCATTACTTCAGGTACCTCTAGTACACCTATGTATAAACATTTTTATTAAAATTACGGTCTTAACCCTACTGCAGTTGTTGAAGTTGATATTTTTTAATGAAATTTCAAAATAACGCGGGAAATTAAAATATGTAACCGTGTTCCAAAAACAACCGGATCGAATAAAAACCAGAGCTAACTCCAGTACAGTAAAGTCCCAAAAGTGGTTTTATGCAGAATTACCAACAATTATCAATATAATCTAAAAAAATTTCACTATACACTGAACATAAATGTAATCAATGTGTGTATCAAAAATGAGCTTGATTGCATGAAAATTGGAGGATCCTTCAGTTCACCTAAGTGTGGTCAACAGAGGTTTTAATGCTGAATTATGCTTAGTTTTCATTAAAGTTTAACAAAATTTCCTTATACACTGAACATAAATATAATTAAGGTGTGTATCAGAAATGAGCTTGATTGCATGAAAGTTAGAGGTACCTCCAGTCCACCTTTGCTAACTCAATGGAAGCTGAATTATACACGGTTCTCATCAAAATTTAACGCCATTGTAGTATTAAGTGAATATAAATATAATAAATACGTGTACCAAAAACAACCTTGATTGAATGAAAATTAGATGTAGCTCTAGTACACCTATTTGGTCTCAATAGAAGCTTTAATGCTGAATTATGCACAATTGTCTTTTCAATTCAACGAAATTTTAGTATTGAGTGAATATGTGTATAATGAATGTGTGTACCAGATTTGGGCGTGATTGCATGAAAATCAGAGATTTCTCTAGTTTACCTATGTGGCCTGAATAGTAATTCACAAGACAGGGTCCTAAAAATTTGCCATTATTAATGAAATTAATCAAGAGAAATTTAAGGTAATGGTTTTTCCCGGCTTTTATTTAATTATCAAGTAACGTGTATTATACTGTCGGCCTAAACCGGCTGTTTACTTGTTCATGTTAAAATAATTTGAGTGTGGTTTTGCCAAGGTTAATGAGCGTTGCCAAGGATAGTTTTATGTGTTCCATAGTATTGTCTCTTTTCGCTGTTAAGTGATCTTTGGCTGTAAATATGCATCATCTATACCATTATGTCTTTGATAACCACACAGACTAGTCTATGTCGCTGGACTTGAAACCATTTGCATCAGTAAGAGCGTGCTTAGTTTGAAACGCATTTAATAGACGATTTAAATAAAAAACTGCATATGTGAGAAAATTGTGAAAGTGAGTTCTGCATCGGTCTTTCTTCAGAATATAGAATGGTGGAATTTCAATGGCAGTTCCCCGGATGTTTTGGTGATTTTGCTATTTTTTTCTCTTGGGTTTGGGTTTTTTGGTTGGACTTGCGTGAAAAAATGATTTTTCTTAAGTAAAATGGATATACTTTTCAATGGCATGATTAATAAAACATTTAAGAAGGATTGAATTTGATTTAATTTTGTTGCTTTTTATTTGCAGACTTTACTTTACCTTAAATTCATTAAAATAAATAAGGTGCAATTACTCAGTAATCCTACCGAAGGAGTTGAAGTTTCTCATTGACCTGACCGAATTGCAAAAATCTCAGTTCAAGATTTCTTAAAACCGTCACTGCCAATTTTGATAATTTAACTTAGGAAATTAAGTTATCTATTCCTTTCGTATATACTCTATACTTGGTCCATTGGCATTCTGCAATATCAGTGCTAAATAAAGTGGCGCTCCTTTTACACAGGTTTTTAAAAAAAAATTTTCATTATACAACTCACTAAAATTAAGTTGAAATTGAATAATACAAGTTGTGATAAAAGCATAGTTTCATTGCCTCACATATTTATAAATCTTGGTTTAAAGTAAAAGTATGCAATTTTAAAATCAACAGAATTCTTATCATTACTCAGTATTAAAAATAAATTTTCACATATGATGGCTGTATTTAGCTGTAACTCTGTACTTTTTATTACTCATTGAAATATATTTTTATTTATCTCTTTGCTTTTAGTTTTAAGATATTACCTATACATGACCAGTATAGCAAATTTCTTCTCGAACTATTTCTTGTTTAGAATATTCTTTCCTATACCTACATGTAAATTTTAAGAGGGACTAAGGCTGGACGCATAAGTGCATAAACCCTTTAAGTTTTTTGCGTCGACAATTTCTGGAGTCTTTAAGATCTACAAATGCATTGCAACAACTTTGCGTTGAGTTGCACGCAAGATACAAATAACGCATGCTCTTGAATTTTGCTTGTGTACAAGAATTATTAGCACTTCGGTAGAACACAAAAAAGTAAGAAAATAACTAGCGTAATGCCAACTGATGCTGTGATATATATTCCTTAAAACTTGAAGTAGATAGAATATTTTCTGCTCATACCCAATCTTTTCTTTACGGAAACATTATTTTTGTTACTAAGTCTAGCAAACGTATTTGTGGCCATCGACCATATAAGTGTTCTGGAGGTATGCTTAACCTCACGCGCTTTCTCTACTTGTTGATGAGGGACCAACAAACAGACATCACTACATTGAATTCTGTCGTGATGCTGATCATATACATTTTGACAGGAATGCGATCCCTCGTGCTCGTTATGACCAACGTATGAACAAAAGCAATATTCACTTAATTTTGTTACGTGCATAAGGAGTAATATAATGATTACTATATTATTTGTTTTATACTTCATCCTTTTTCGGAAATATAATGATAGTGAGATGAAGTAATCATTTAAGTGATTTTAGGTAGTTTATTTTGATTTAAGAGCAGTTTTTTAAGGCAGTGAACGAATGATTTTTCATTCGTTTAAGAAACTGAAAAAAAAAATTATTAAAACTAAACAAATTGAAAGTGGAATAATAATAAACAATAAAAGCAAAAAACAATTATCACGAGCCTTTACTCGATATCTTTCGTAGGCGCAACGTTTGGCTGCCAATCTCAACGTTACCTAATAAATGTTATCATTTTCATATCACGTAAGTTTCAGATTATTGGCGCTGTGTAGTTGACATCAGACGCCATACCGTTTTAATTGTACACAGATTCAGTTTTACCATGACAAAGACTAGGAAGTGATGGGACCTGATGTTTTCATGTCTTCAGGCACGAGCGTTTGAATTGTTTGAAGCATACCGCCTATCAAATACAAAGTGTTCAAACTGATTACGTCCCCTGTTGAGACATGGCGACTGCCATGTTGTTAAGTTTACATCAAAATGAAGGATCACCATGTTCTGTACTGTAGCAACAGATAGAATTCAAAATCTGGAATCACTGCCAAGACTTTTGCTTCGATTTTCAGTCGTTTATCGTAAAGAATCGTACGTCGGTCAGAGCGAGGGCACAAATCCAGCTTTTATTGAAAAATATTGTCACTATTGACGGCAACCAGTTGTGCATAAACAACCATGAAGCAAGAGGCCAGCTGTTTTAGTTTTCAAATTTAAGCGTGGACACATGTCCAGTACGGCGCTAAGCAACTTTACCCCACCTAGCACTCATTCTGGAATGCAACCACATTAGCCTTATAGTTGATAAGTACAATCGCCAGTTGTTTAGGAGGAAATTCTATACAGGAACCCTTTATTTTCTCAGTGCCTTCTTTCAGGATTTAGTCCTGGTATTGCCTGAGTCTGCACTGGATAACTGTATTCCGTAACAGCTCCCAAGTCTAGTACATAGTCGAATCAAATAAAGACTTCGATCCGTTGCTCGTATTCAATACCATTTCAATTAATTAATGTAACTACAGTACCCAACCCAACAAAGCATGCACATTGTAAGCCATATCTGCCTTTAACATTTGAATCGCATTCATATGGGCTAATATCAATAACACAGATCCCACGAGATTTCTATTTCAGATTTTCTTCAATTTCAATAAAGGAATATCGCGGAAATAAATGTCTAATAATTTAATTACTCGCGTAGTTTTCAAGATTTTATTGCCAGAATGCGGCTTTATTTTAATTCTGAGGCCATAATTTTTGTGCGTTTGAGTGAAATTGATTACCAATAGTCATGCATGATGTAAAATACTACCTGTCAAAGCATATGAGTTGGTTCTAGCTGTTTGTTTAATTCTTTTCATATTACCATTACACAATTATATACTTATGTCCATCTGTTTAATTTCAGCAAAATCGTTTTATTCGTTTTTGATATTCATTAAAAGTTTATTTCAAAAATTTATGTCTGACCAAGAGAGGATATTAACTTTAAATATATTGATTATGGCATTGTTTTTTCAAAATTTGAAATTCATTGTATTATTAATAGCACTAAATGTGACAGTGTGTTAATTTGGTTGATCGCAGGTTGAAAGGACAATGCAACCACCAGTAATGCATTGCATACACTGGGACTTTGATGCTTATGTTGAAGCTAGCTCACCAATGCGTCAGCGATAACTCTGGCAGACGGTGCTTTAGGAGTGGGACATGGCTTTTCGGCTAGACTCAATTGATTCCACAAAATTTACGAAAACACAAAACAAAACCGTTGAGTCATGGTGAACCTACGTGCGCAAACGGGCATACACAGAAATAAGGGTATCGGAAAAATACTCTCCAACGTTTTATTGATTTATTTGGGCTTAAGCTGTGTGGACGTGTTTTAAAAACGCTCTCAAAAATATCTGAAAATTCTCGCTTATTTTTATTTAAAAAAAGTGTAAAAAATACATACATAGTAAGTTTTCGGTGTAAAACTTAAAAATTTAAAGCGGACTGATACGGTAACAAATTGAATAATATAATAATATTTTAAAATAAATTNATATTTTAAAATAAATTAATTGGTGACGCTACAATAAGAATACTGTAGCGACAAATCAACAAAAACAAAAAAAAGCTGTACGAAACTAACTTCATAGTTCGTAAACAAGTAATAGTCCAAAGCATAAACTGAAATTTAATAACACTAACAATTTTAAACAAGTTGAAACAACAAATAAAACAGTAAAAAATACCATAAACAAAATGAACGGAAAAAATAATAAAAACATCAACTGTGCTCATTGCAAAAAATGCTTCTTGAGAGCGGTGGCTTTGTCTCCTGCAAATATGTAAGCAAAGCTTTCATTAGTCGCCTTGCTTTCGGTTCATCGAGTCATCTTGGGCAAAGAAATGCTTGCAATGCAGGAACAACATTAAGCCTTGCGCTGCTCTTGTGCAAGCGATT
>JXPQ01000745.1:33115-52106 GCA_001014675.1 Ephydra gracilis
CAGTCTGTGATTTCACTGGAAACCTCATACGTACACCATTATCAGCGACTTTTACACATAAGTTTATGTTTTTTGACAGTTTATAACAATTCGCTTTTACTCTTGGAAATAAAGTAATGCTGTGTTTGGTTTCCAAGTCATTTGATATTATTTATATTAACAATGTGCTTTCAAAATGATGAAATTTTTCATTTCATAAATTCCAAGACTAGAAGCTTCCAATGACACAACATCGTATTTCGTGTTTAATCTTATGATGTTAAGAAATGCTTTGCTGCTTGATAAGTATTCTAGGAAGTGCAAAGAGGTACTAGTCTCATACGAATTATGATTTCAGATGTAATAATTCTGTGGCAAATTAAGAAGCGAAACAAATTTTCTGCTGTGCTTTCAGCTGTTGCTGTTTTAAAAATAGCGTATTTTTATACTTAAGGTGTAATTAACTGGGGATATTATAACTTTCTTCAGAGTAAATAGTATAACGACAATATCGTTTCCTACGATATGTGTGTTGGAGAGACAACGTTGATCTCTGTGTCATCAAAAAGTTTTCTGGTTTGACAAGAAAATTACAATTACATCAATTGAAAAGAAGCGTTATTATTCAGTATAATCTCTTTCACCATTTATAGTCTTGTTATAAAAAGATAACAATTTATGAATTCTATCCCTAAAGTGAGCATCTGGAAGGGCTGCAAAACTCGCTTCCACAGCTCTTGCACATCTTTTGTTGAAAAAAAGATTTTACACATACATGTTTTTAGGCCTGAATGCGGATGAAACTGAAAGGCAAATCTGATAAACATGTTGAGTACTCCAGTAATTAGAAATTGAATTCATGAATTTTTGCAATTGTCAAAACCGTTTTGTCACACGGTGTATTGTGATGGAAAACGGTTTTTTTTTTCTTCTGCAACTCCGTTCTTTTTTTACGAATTTTGTCTTTCAGAAATTATTAAAACCAGGTTCAAATGACGCTATGGCACGAAAATCACTTGCTCTTTATGAAAACGTTCTAAATTTTGAAGACAAATTCGCATTCGAATGTGTTTTTCATCCATTAATACCAAAAGCGGCAGCTATTATGCACCCAACGATTTGGAACTCAATATTGTTTACACTGCAAAATCAGAAACCTAGGACCCTGCAGTCAATCTGTTTCAATCACTTTACGATATTCCAATGGGATATTCTATATTTTTTTGCGATTTCTTACGTTGTTGCTGTTTTTGGATGCCTTTGACGTGAATCATCTTCGAGGCTTTTAACACGCCCTTTAAATTCAGCAACTCCTCTTACTACTCTACTAATGCAACTTGAAAATTCATCGTATCCCTTGCTTATATACTTCGCAATAATAGAATCACAGAAGGATACGTGCTTTTCCATTTTTTCTATATTAAACAGCATGTAAACAAAGAATGGATGAATTGAAGAACAAACTTCGCATACGTTGAAATGAAGAATATATGAGAATCATTGCCGAAACACCATGTAATTAAAACAAAACTTGTCACTAAATTCTAGCACCTCCCATATGCCTTTTACTCTAGATTGTACTGAAATACTCCTTTCCACTTGGTTCTTATCGCCTGTTATTGAAATTTAGCATTAAGCTATTTTTGTGTTGTAGCCATTAAATTTAAGCGACATCAATCTTTAATTTTGGATATCTTCTACTAATGTTAAACCATATTTAGTAGAAACTGCATTGGCTAATTTTTTCATCAGAAATTAATGAATTTTTTTATTACAGCATTGTTCGATTTTCCTGAATGAGCCAATTGATTCATCGGAAGTTAGAGAAGTTTGGCATTACAGAACCGTTCTGATATTTCCAAAATATTCTGGAATATGAGTGAAATTTTGACTTTTTAGTACAATAGCCTATTGTTTTTTAAGAAGATACTTAAATTTGAAATGCTGCAATCTTTAGATATTCTCATAGAATGCGATTGGCATTAAATTCGTGGACAAAAGCTGTATGTAAGGCCAACGAAAATAATGACCGAACCTACCCATATGCGAAAATACCATGGGATTATTAAAACATTGCAACAATACGAAATTTTAGTAATTTCCAATTAAAGAACTATCCATTATGCTCTTTTACGCCAAACTGTGGCTAAATGTAACATGGAAGGTACCAATGAAAGACGGATGCGATTCAAAAGAAGAGAAATATAATGACCCAAAAATGATGCTATACTAAATTTCAGTGCTTTGCGATAAAAAATCTGGCTTTTGCGATTATTTCTGATGAATAAATTGTTTAATGGTGAGATTAGCCTGTTCATGAACTTCAATTCTCTTTTTACAAAATACACCAAATAACAAAATTTGGAACCATCTCAAACAAATTTTGCAAACCATTTTTTGCTTTTGTTTTTTGAAGCTATGTATACCTATCAAAAAATATGTACTCGGAAATGACTATTTCTATACATATCGCAGCTTGGAAAAATTCATTGTACACTCAGTCAATACACAAATGGGTACAATTAAAAAATTACAGAAACCCCACTACTCTCCGAAACGCATTATGGTGCTTTACTCACTCACTAACTAAACCGAGTTTCCAAGTATCTGAACTTTTATATTTAAGTCTGGTGCGTTTCGGTATGCCTATTTGCTTTTCCTTTGCAGAGTTAACGTTCGTCAGAATAATTCAGCTCAAAATATAATAAATATACCATAACCAAAATTCAAATTTATAAGTAAGCAAATCATAAAACAGAGGACGGGAAATACTTTTAAAAAAGATAATACTGAATTTTATAGAAAATTTACAATAATTTTCTAAGGTTTCACGTTTTAAGCCCTTCGCATAACCACCTGCAGTTTACAAATCGTTGCTAATAAAACTCCGGAAGGGTTAGCTTATTTTTGTAACTTATTAAAGATCTCACTTGCTTGGTTTTTCATGGCAGCATTAGAGGAACATTTCTTTGGGAAAGTCAGGCAAATAGAGAAGGGGGTTTGAACTAAAACTCACGATGTTAAAACAATTTAAACAATTTAAGTACGCACATTGAAATACGTATAAACATTTCGTCTAACTCTAATTAAATAAAATTTATAAAATTTAGTCGTCATTTATTACATAGCTCAAATGCATTTGAAAGTTTATGTTGCTGTTCCTACATATAACATCGTTCAAAACAACTGTTTTTGACAAGTATACTATTGAACTATTGCATACGTACATCATAATTATTTATTTTCAATTTTTAAAAATGCGTGGTATTCCTTATTGAAAATTAATATCAACGAGTTTCCCCGAAAATTGTTTAGGACACTTTTAAAATAAGCTTGAGAAATTCGAAAAATTAAATAAAATTTAAAAAAGATTCATACGAATATTAACCAGTCAAAAGGTTACAGATTGGCTTATGACGGCAGTATAATACACGTCGTTTGGTTATCAAATTAAAAACAACACACTACACTAAATTATTCTTGATTAATTTCGAAAATTATGACACATTTTTTAGCTTCTTTTTGTGGACCACATAAGTGTATGATTTCAATGAATCAACGGTACACACATTTATTATATACATGTTCAACTAATATTAATATGAAAACTTTAAAATAAAGCAGTAATACCTCTAATCAGTCCATATAGATTTTAATGCAATAAAGCCTATCTTTGGCAGATACATTGATTATATTTACTTCCACTCAATACTGCAATATCGTAAAATTTAAGTGACAACTATGGGAAATTACCTATAATGCCACTTTTGGAACTTTATAGATGTACTGAAGGTACTTTTGATTTTCCTCCCATCAAAATCATTTCCGCTACACACATTGATTATATTTATATTCAATCTGCTCAACTTCAGAATTTTAAAGGAGACTAAAAAAAACTATAAATATGTAATAAGAAGGGAAAACAACAAAGTTTGGAGAGATGTCTGCGAGAGAATTGAGAGAATATCATCGTTGGAGTTACGGGGCAAAATTAAATTTCATAAAAGAATTCTGNCATAAAAGAATTCTGCTTAGTGACCAAGATTGAAATTTCGGAAATGCGTTAGCAGCACCTGAAAGTCCCATCCCAATACATCCACAAATCAGAGAAACGACGAATCATTTCCTTACTTAACTTATAATGAAATAGACAAAGCTATCAAGAAAAGCAAAGATACTTGCCCTGGTATAGTTAGGATAAGAAATTTTCATTTAAAAAACTTAAAAAAACCCAAATAGTTCAACTGTTAGATTTGTTCAAGAAAGTTTTGCAAAAGAATATCTTTCCTGAAAGTTGGAATTGCTTCAAGGTGTTACATATACCTAAAGATATCTCATCGCCTGAAGATTTTTTACATTTCGGCCATAGCAATGGCATTATGCCTAAGGAAATTATTCGAAAAGATGATTGCAAATAGATTGGAATGGTTTGTTGAGTCGAATAATGTCCTAAGCAAAGATCAGTATAGGTTTTGAAGGGGCAGATCAACAAGGGATAATATACCTTTACTATGGTCTAATATAAATTCGGCTTTCAAAAACAATCAGAAAATTATTACATGTTTCTTGAACATCAAAAGAATATTTGACAATTTAAATAAAAATCTGCTTTTCTAAGAACAAGAGACCAGCTAACCCTCTAATTCTACACACTAAACAAAAGGCAATAGAATATGTAAACAATTATAGATTACTGGGTTTTACCTATAACAAAAAACTCAGACTACAAGCACACGTTAAAATGGTATAACAATCATGCTATCAATTTATAAATATACTTATAGGTTTTTGTGGAGAAACTCTAATAAACCGGTGTGATCAGACCCAACATTGAATACGCAGCAATTTGTTTTCAAGACTGCTGAAAAAGAGATTTCCTGCAACTTCAATTCTTCGTGGCTAATTTTCCATTTATCTATTTAAGATTAAAATATGTCATGGACAGATACAGACGTAAAACCACCGGACATTATTAAACAATTAAAATAAGCCATTTTAAAGTTATGGAACCATAACATCGTTCCTAATTCCTATGCCGTTTGGAAATTTCACACTTGAAGGCTAAAGTTCACTACCATAAAATTAAAACTGGTATGAACAGCCAAGAACATATACGAAATATTTTCTATGAACAAACCCACAATTAAATTAAAATGCATATCCCAATTTACACTGATGGATCCAAATCACAAGAAGATGTTGGTGCCGCTTTTTGGATACCTTCGATATAAATACAAACATATTTTCACCTACATAAATTATCATGCGTTTTCTCGGCTGAAGCTAAAGCAGTAGTAAAAGCAATAGAATTCCTCCAATCTATAACCGGTATAAAATTTTTTATAATATCTGATAGCAAATCTGTACTGGATACAATTGGTAACTACTCAGACTTAGACACACATCCACTGAATTTTAAAATCAAATACCAAATAATGACTTTTCAGCAAACAAAAGTTATTCAATGCCCATGGGTACCCAGTCACATGGGCCTAAATGAAGAAGCTGATTGCATTGCTTCAGGGCATATCCCTGAAGTAGAAACAGAACCAATATTGGCTGCGAATCTAAACAGCACAGATAGGAGGAGACTAGTATATATAACTTAAATAAAATAAGATACTATTTCAACATCCACCCCAAAGTCAATAAGGATCAATGGTTTCATTATAAAAAATGATCAAGAAAATAAATAACAACGATAAATAGGCTTTATTTAAACCACGACCTAACCCAAGCATATTCATTTTAAACATCACGATATCCAGTAGATGTAAATGTTGTAAAGAGAACATATTATTGTATTGCAGAAAAATGCACGACGGCTCTAGAATGAAGTTAATAAATATAAAATTGGATTGTGCTGTACGATTCGACATAGACTTTATATTAAAGCAAAATAATATCAAAACTTATATTGCTATTGCAAATTTCTAGATCACAAAAATATTAGGTTATAATTATAATGACTAAACTACTAAATGTAACTGGATTCTTTGAAATACTCTTTTGCTCGCGCTATTAAGCATACCTAACCTTGCTAAATCCCAATTCTTCATATTAGTAGCACTAAAATATATTTAAAATATAATTAAATACCATTAATTTTTATAATGGACCTTTTTCTATCTCAACTAAACACATTAAACTGTTCGCCACAACGCTGCAACATAAACCAACGGTATTTCATGCAGCTTTTCATTTATTGATGAACAAACCGAGCGTGTTGGTTTTGATGAGAAGAAGAATGATTTTTTGTAAAATTTATAATATACCTGTAGGTAACTCTGCACTAAAGTATCTATTGGGACCACAGAAATATACTGCAACTCTCGATTCTCAAGCACTCGATTTGTGAAATACACACTGATTACATTCATGTTAACTCAACAATGAAGTTTTGATAGCTTTAAACCATAACTTTCTGCATTTAAATCAAATAGCTGTACTGGCGGTGCGTCTGAGTTTCATGCAACCAAGCCTAGTCTTGGAAAATACAATGATAATACTTATTTTCACTCGCTACTGGAATTTCTTTAACTTGAAGTGAATAATTGATAATTCTGCATTAATCTATTCGGAGCACAAAGCAGTAATTGTACCTCATCTGATTTTTATTAAATCACGCACATTTTCGGGAAACACATTTATTTTATTTTTTTTTTCACATAATACTCAAATTTCGTAGAATAAAACAAAAATTTTTTTCATAATTCAACATTAAATCCTATATTTTGACCGAATGGGTGTAAAGGTATGGAGGTATCTTTGTTTTTCATCCAATCAAGTTCATTTTGGTACATACATTGATTATAATTATGTTCACCCATTAATGAAATTTCCTTGAAAATAAGTAAAAACTATGCGTAATTCAGCAAAAAGCCTTCATTGGGACGCCTGAGGTGTATTGGAGGTACACCAGATTTTCATCTAATCAAGACCACTTCTGGTACACGCATTGATTATATTTATATTTACTCAATTCATAAAGCCTCTTTTGGGACTTTATAGGTGTACAGTAGGTACATATAATTTATATTCAATCATGTCTATATTGAATACCTTTATGACCCTTTAAAATTTCATTCAAAAATTTCAAATCTGACGGCTGCAGAATGCTTACGCCCGTATTTATCAACAAAAAGGTGTACTAAAGGTGAACGAAATATTGGTCGGATCTTGACGAAATTCACACTTCAATCAATCATTTTTCCAAATAACATGCGTTCCAAAGACTTTCTTTCTAGTTTTTCGGTACGCATGGAAGGATATACATAGCTAAATCAATTACCACAGTGATGCTCATCATATCGGTGTATATTTGGATATGACGTGGCAATTTTTTTAAATATCAGTGCAGCATAGCAATTTTTCAAAAATTTGCAGTAGCAAATTCCAGTAATTTCCTTTGAAACCAAGTGATCCGATTCGACATTTTAGTGAAATCAAGACTAAAAATTCTTTGGGACCTACTAAATAATGAACATTATCAATAAATTTAATATGTAACACGTAATTTGATTACTAAATAAAACAATATCAATGTAATTTAAATTATTCTGGATTTATTTCCTTAACTATGGCAAATTTTTTAACCCCCTTTCTTTGGACTTCAGAGGTGTCTGATTTCAGTGAATTAATGGTACGAACATTTCTTATAAATATGTTCGCTTAATACTGGAATGTTGTAAAATTTAAATGTAACCTTCACAGAATTTAACAGTAAAGCCTATTTTCAGACCACATAGGTCTACTGGAGGTACCTCTGATTTTCATGTAATGGAGCTTATCTTTGAACACATATTATTTGTGTTAATATTCACTTAATAGTGAAATTTCGTTACGGGCATAACTATGCGTAATTCAGCAAAAAAGCCTCCGTTGGATCCATAAAAGTGTACTGGAGGAACCAATCATTTTCATACAATTATGTACATTTTTGGTTTCCACTAGCATGCACTTTGCCAATTTCATTGGTATATGAAAAGTCTATTTAATCAATGTAACTCTAAACTTCTTTTGTGATGACTGACAGAAAGACGAACAGACGTACATCGCACAAATACAAGTCTTTATTTGACTCAACGAAAAAAATTTTGAAAGAAAATCGGCACGTAGCCCATGCAAAAAATCACGGATACCTCGACTACATCTATATGGTTCCAATAGAAGCTTTAATGTAGAATTAATCACAGTTTTTATTTCGTTTGTACGAACTTTTAGTATTTAGTAAACATAATTATATTTAATGTTTGCACCAAAAATAGGCTATATCTAATGAAATTTGATGTACCTGAAGTACACCTATATTGTCCCAATAGATGCTTCAATGTTGCATTATGCATAGTCCTCACTTAAATTCTACGAATTTTCGCTTTTCAGTTAATATAAATATAACCTCTGGGTGTGCCGAAGATGTAGTCGATAGCATAAAAATCAGAGAAACCTCCAATGTAGGTATATGGTCCCAAAAAGGCTTTAATGCTCCATTACGCATAATTATCATTAAAGTTCATTGAATTTCCAGTATTAAATGACCATAAATATAACCAGAGAGTGTACCAGAACTGGTCTTCATTGGATGAAAATCGGTACCACCGGACATATTTGGTCCTAATAAAGGTGTTTTTGCTCGAATAACCAAATTAATCTTAAAAAATTTTATAAAATTCATTATTAAAGGAGGAAAAATGTAGTAAATGAAAATTACGAGAGCGGTACAATAAGTACCCGTGTGTTTGACTACAGAGAACATTCCTGAGGGAAATTAGTGATATGTTCAAATGGTTCTATCTATCAAATCAGAGCAAACAAAATTTCAGACGAAATGATAGGTTAGTTTGGATTCGGCTGCGTTCAGTTATTCTCAAGATAATCAAAGTTGGATGCTGTTTATGGGGCCACTTCGTCATTTATGACCACAGTTCGATAAAGGTTCAATGAATTTAAACATGGCTGAGCTTTAATTTTTGATGAAGAGCGACCGGGATGCCCGACAGACGTAGTTCCTGAGAAAGTCTTTCAAAAAGTGCAGGACAGGATTTTTGCTGACCGTAGGTGATTACGCCACAATGATAATTGATATGTTACATAATAAGTTGGCGATGAAAAATTTTCGGCCTGATGGGTGCCACCATCAACAATAAGCAGATGCGTCCAATAATTTAGATCTAGTGCTTACAACAATTTAAGCGAGATCCGAAGGGGGCGAACTGTCACTATTGATGCAAACTGGGCTCATCATTACACACCAGAAACTAAGGAACAATCAAAACAATGGCTTTTTACCGAACAATCTGCTCAAAAGCAAAAAGCAAAGGCACTCCTATCGACTAGAAAAATCGAGGTAACAATTTTTTTGGATGCTTAAGACGTCATCCTCATGAATTTAGAAAATGGAAATGCCACAAAAGTTTGAAGATGATATGGTCACATTTGGCGAAAAAATATGCTGTTTCACAACGATAACCCAACAGCAAATTTATTCGGGGTTGACACCGTCAAACTGCATAAATTGTGATATGAATTATTGTTATACCTCCCATAATCACCTGATCTGGCTCACCTTGTTTCCTAACTGAAAAAATTTCTCACAGGAAGAAGGTTTTGCCCAAACGAGTCGTATGCGTCTGGTCGCTGATTCAGAAGCATATTTTATACAGTTTTTCGAGGGGTTAAAAAATGGCAGGAACGTTTGGCGAAGTGTATCTTCCAAAAGGGAGACTAAGTGGAAAAATTAAAAAAACAAAATTTTATAAAATTGGCGCCTTCATATTTAACACGGGGACTTATTAAACCACCATCATCTATCCGATCTATCTATTAAACCACCATCGGAAAGATGCCCTCAGTACACTAATCTGATTTAAGTTCTACAAATTTTTAGTATTGAGTGACCACAGATATAATCGATGTGTGTACCGAAAATGGGCTCGATTGCATGAAAATCAGTATATGCTCTCTAAAGGGTTTTTAGTACTGAATATTTGCTTATGAGTTCTCCAGCATATCGCTTATAATCACATAATGCCTATTAAAAGGAACTTTCAAAAGACTGATTAAGAAACGTGGAAGACCACCAAAACCGTTTCAACACTCTTAATTGTAAGCAACCAGTTTTGCTTCAAATTATTACTGGCGAAGGACAATAGATTCGTTTTCAGAATCGTTAATGGAAAACGCATAACTTAATCCAAAACAAACTTATACTTTTTTAAAAACCTGATCCATGTGGGAAAAATACAATGCTGTTTGTCTGGTGGAACCAGAAGAGTAGTGTAGCATGAGTTTTAAAATACTCGTTAGAGCATCTAAATTGATCGGCAAACAAATGATCATCAAATTCTTGAAACGGAAATATAATTTGTAAAATGTTTTCTAGTTTCCTACAAAAAAATTGTGTTTTACTTTAAAAACCCGTCACATATCACCGGTAAACCTCGTATTATCAAACTCTCCTTATGGAAAGTTATACTTTCGAATACACGATACAAAATTAGTGTAACCGGTCAATTTATCGAAAGGCCTCAAAAAGCGCTGTAATGAGAATTAACGAAATATCGATTTGTTCGTGGCAGGTGTGGACCTCAATCCAAATATAACTTTTTTCTGAAAAAATGATTCTTTTAAATATAAATTGATGCGTATTTGTTGTGAATTTGTTTATAAGATAAACGATATTATTCCATAAGACAAAAATTCAAAATGAAAATTTGTATTCATATAAGCATTCGTATTTTACATGTTATAAGTACAAAATGGACAAAATTATTTAATGCAATTCAAGCAAGTATAACAAAAACAAAAATTAAGCGTTAACTAACATAAATAAAAAGTCACAAGTCAGTCAGACCAGAAAACGCTTTGTTAATTAGGAAATTATATGAAAATTATAAAGAATGTGTGAATTGTTTAAAATCTATTATCTTGAATAAAATTTCTTCTTGGATGAAGATATCAGAGATTAATTGAACATAGAGGAACCAAAACTTACAAACACAAAGTTCAAATTCAATTCAATTTTTTAATTTTTAATTGCAGAATTTGTTATTTAATTTTAAAAAATGCAAAAAAATAACTTTATACTATCAGGTAATAAAATCGAATAAAGGTCTCATTCTGAAGGAAAAATGTTGTCATGTATTCAATACCGTGATGACTACAAAAACTGTCGGTAATGTTTATAAATAAAACTTGGATAGTTGCATTTATAACATTTAACTTTAAATTAAATTTGTAAGCATATGTGATCATTTTTATTGAAATAAGAAATTTGTGACGAAAACGGGAAATGTGAATTGTATAGATAGTGAAAATAAAATTCCGAGTGCAAAGAATTGTGCAAAAAATTGTTCTTTTAACATAAATGAGATTTTTTTTAATTACAGTCAATAGAAATATAATAAAATCCTAGCAATATTAATAAAATTTATGTCTATAATTCTTAATTCCGAGTACTTATTTATCCGTCACAATAATGGTAGTACAAAAACTGTTCAATAAGTACCCGTGTTAGAAATAAAGACGGCATCTTTTCAGCAGGTGCGACAGTAATTCATTACGTATTTCATGCAGTTTTGCGGCGACAATTCCGGATGCATGTGCTGGTAAGTTATCGTTGCGAAACAGCACCTTCTTTTCACCCAATGCAGCAGTGTCAATTTAAATTTTTTGTCGAAGCAGTACTATAATTCACTGCAGTATTATCCAGTGATCATTTTTTCTCTTTATAAAAAATCCATTACGATAACGCCTTTTCCATCTCAAATCATGTTCGCCATTACCTTTCCAGTTGAGAGGGGCGTTTTCGCCTTTTTCGGAGCAAATTGTACGGGACAAATCCGTTGTTTTGATTGTTCCTTAGTTTGTGGTATAAGATGACTCCAGGTTTCATGAACGGTGACAATCAACGCTGAAAATTCTTTTTTAACATCCGCATCGGGTTGTTGTCCGCCGTGAGCAATAGTGGCATCCACCGGCCGACAATTTTTTCATCGCCACCTTCTGATGTACAATATTAATTACCGCTGTGGTGGAAACATTGATGGCCTCTGTATCTCGCGCACTAGCCCTCGTAGATCAGCGAGGATCATGTCGTGCATTTTTGAATGATTTCCTCGGTAACCTCATCTGCCGCTCCCGGAATGTATATAAAAAGAAATATTTTCCTTTCTGAACTATGATTGCATGCCAAAAATTGAATTGGCAACTGCTGAAAGCTTACATTCACAAGGCTTTGGAAAATAAAATTACAAAGTAAATATGATGAATTAGAGCTACAATAGCTGTTGCACATACCTGATTTCGAAAAAAAAATATATATATATATTTCAGTTATTAAAATTATCAAAATCAAACATCACTTGAGTTTTCAAGAAAATGCTGCGTGCAATATAATGAAATTGGATACAAGATGTTTTATATCATGTATGCTGATCGAAGCTATGCCATCAGCGATTTACTTATTTGAATTAACGAGATCTTTCTTTTCTTTCTAAGTAAAGAATAATTTGAGCGTTAGATATGGTAATGCTCAATGTTATTATTTGCTCAAGGTGTGCACTCTGTAAAATTTATTACTTTTGAACCATTTGAAACGGGCAAACTTTTTGAGTCAATACATATAGGTACATGCGTTCTAATAAGAACAACATCAGCCGGAGGCCACGACCACGGCAGAGAAACAAACGGGGATAAAAAACATATTCGTATCTACAATGGTTTTACATTTCTCAGTACCGAACTCCTAAACTTCGTAAGAAAAAAGCTATTTTGCATCAAATGGCTGTATCCTATACCCCACAATAAAAAGAAACAGTGCAAAGGTCTAACAAAATGCTAAATGCGATCACAAGGTAGGTACTTCTCAAACGGAAATTACGCAATAACTTTGTTTAAAAGCAGTTAACTCAGCAACTGTTTATTGTTGCAAAACATTTGATTGCAGAATTGCCTATCTAATAACGGATTCTGGACATGAAATGTTTGATTAAAATATAAAAAAATTATTTTCATTGATTATTCTGATGAAAACGTTAATTTTTTTACGCCAAAGCATGATTGTCATTCGTAACAGTACGAAATATTATACTCTTTCAAATAATCTTGAAGAATGGCGAGTCAAAGTATTACAAAGAGCAAATAATCTTTTATATCGATAAACAGCATGACATTCTAATTAATATGTCAGAGGTAATTCTGGAACCACATAATGACAACGATAAACCGTCTAAAATTCGATCACCATACAAATTGCATTTGAAAAAAATTGCTATATTTGAAGAAGATTCATTAATGTTTGACAAACAGCTTAAACGCGGAACAAAGCAAGCAGGCCATGCAACCTGAGTATGACAATCTCATCAGAAATAACTCCTGCGAAAACGTTGAGAAATCCAAAGGCCAGCACGAAAATGTAATAGGTCGTTGATAGGCATTCGTCACTAAAAAATTAACGAACGGCAAAATTCGAAAATACAATGCAAACTTTGCTACGAAAGTCTTTCGAGGGAAATATAATATTGAATACAAGTATATATTTGCATCCGCGGCGAAAAATTCCACCATAAGACTCTTCCTTGGTATTTCTTCAAAATAGAAAAATTCTGTCACCCATATTGTAGTTGCTGCGTATCTTAATGATGAGTTGTACGATGTATTAATAGAACACTCCAGAATCTTCAATGATAATTCAACAATTCAATCATGTAAACTCCGAAAATCTTTATACGATCGTAAGCAAGCTGACCGTGATTGGAATCGTAGAATTAAGAAAATTCTAATTCGCATTAATTTCAAAACTTGTAAAAATTACAATTGGTTTTACGTCTAAAACATGATTTAGAGTTCAATGTGATTGAGTTATATGTGACTAAGCAATTATAAGTAGTTAATATCGCTTCAAATATTAGTAAACTGATGGATACGGTTGATCGTGGTCATGTAATGCAATGAGACAGCTTCAACGGTTATTCAATAATTCACTAAAACAAGTAGGGTACTAAAACTCTCAAACAATTGGCTTTGTCTCAATACAACCTATGAGGCAGTGCCTGAGCCAATATTGGAAATATCAACTTATGTGGTGTGCACTATTTCCTTTATCAGGACAAAGAAATCGCTGCATAAACCTTTCGGTCAAATCTAGGCGTACTATAACATTTGGAGTAGTAGACCCGTTTTAATTTAACAACCATTCACACAGTAGTCGCAGTAAAACGTGCTTTTTTTGAAATGTGCACCTCAACTACGTTGTTTTTAAAATCTTATAATCACAATTTGCTCGATTATTCAAACGCTGATTGGGGTCGGAAGTAACTGACCACACGTCATATAGTGGCCTTTGCATGGTTCATGACTTATTAGGTTATGGAACAGTTATATAGGAGTCAATGAAAACGTAGTTTTCTGCAGTTAGTTCACCTGAGGCAGAATATATTGTTTTAGGAGCAGGTTTAAGACGATTGCTTTAGGAACGTATATCCATTTATAAACTAAAGTGAAAGAACCAAACAGCTTAATGTTTGGCCAAAAATCCAATGGCTTCAAAGCGAAGTTAGGATGTAGATATTTGATAGCACTTTATTCGTGATAAGCTAGAATCATATGACATCTTAAGTGAATATATTTGCTCATTAGACAACACTACCAATATATTCACAAAATGTTTAACGAAGCAACGAATACTGAATGTTGTGATTTCATAAATATTTGATTTGAAGAAATTGTTAATATAATTAATCTCAATAAAACCAAAAATTTGAATTGATTTGATGTAAATTACATTCATCACCCGGATATCAATACTTACGCTCTCAATTTGTAAAAATTGGTTTCCCTATTATTAACTGTTATCCTTTCCTAAAATTAAATTCATTTAAATTTTGCAAATATTACTGAGTTTATTAAATGGTTTTCAAACTGTTACAACTTCTTCATTTTACTTAATTGGCTTTGCACTAACACAAATAATGAGAATATATTTAATGTCAAGAAAAATGCTAGGTTCGAAGTTCCGGTCTGTTGCCCATATAAATCTAAAAGCTTTCAAAGGTTTTATTGTAACAACACCGATTGAGGAAGAGGTCAGAAAATTCAATTCTCACATACTATTGGTGAACTAGTAACGTGTACGGTAACGGTATATCGGACGGTCGACACCAATTTACAATATTTTATAATAGCCAACTGCAGTGAGGGCAAAACGCAGGAACAATCTTTACCAATTGACAAACTCGGCCCAGTTTTTCATAAATATATTCAGAATCCGAATTTCATAATTTAGGTTACCACTTTCCCGCGTTTTCGTCGTCGCGGACAGGCCGGCTGTCTACGGTAAATCGCTTTTCTTTTCGATTCTATTAATATCTCCACAAAAAAGATAAAATCGGGAATTTCTTTGGGTTATATACTTTTTACATAACCACACTACACCTGTTTTCAACTGATGTGTATAAAAATAAAAGTGCCATATTTTTGGCATAGGTAGCTATTCATAAGCAAACTTAAGTTAATTAATTCACATTTAAAATTTCGAATAATCTTCACTAAATAAAAGTTCTAAAAAATGTTCGAAGAACAACTGGACTTGCAACGATCGTACGTAAAACATGCACAAATAAAACATGAAACAAATTTTGCATAGTTTTCTTTTGTGATGTATCTAAATAATAATGACATTTTAAAAATTTTGCATGTGTAACTAACAAGATTGACATCGGAGGATTATTATTGATCTAAGGAACCGGGTTACTTTAGTATGAAGCCTGTTCGATCCAACATTAGTTCTTTAGGATGATTAAGCTGAAATCACGATGCTTTATTTCTACGTTATTGATTACATTTTTTACTGCCCAATGCCTTTCCGAACTGGTTACGTTCCATGTGAGTTACCTATAAGTCACAACAGCTTTAAAATGAATATTCGAAAATATCCCAATTGAAGTTATAGACTATATCTGGACGTAGTTCCAGTTTCTAAATAATATATTTATTTTCCAACGAAGAGAGGATTTTCAATTGGGAAGCCAAAACAATGACATTGACGAAAAATGTTCTTCCTCCCTGTGAGTCGATTATGTATATGTATGCCTATAAACCTACTGAACTGAAATTGGAGAAACATAATGTTGTTGGTTTTCATTTTGGGACAAATTTCTCTTTTTAAAGCAAATTCAACGGATTTTTTCCCATGAGCTGAGGCGGGAATGATTTGCGGATAGCCTACCACGAAGTTTAGCCTAAAATTTATGCCTTCATACACACCTCCCTTAAGATATTTGGGACAGTGTTCTTTGTTTCCACAAAAGCTCGGTCGGTAATATGTTTGCTTTATATTTTTCATCTATTTATCTCATGGTATTTTTATTTTAATGACGCGATCTTTTTATATTGGATTTGGATTTAAGGATTTGAGTTGCATACCACGGAACAGTATAACATTGATCAAATATTTGAAAAGGATTAAATATTCAGCAGTCTCAATCCCCTCAATTTTAAAATTATGCTCGCTGGTAATGCAATACAAACGAATGCAAGTTTCAATTATTGAAATGATGGCATTTTCGGCAAGTATTTTGAAACTGGTGTTTGGCTGTAATGACTACGGTTGCGTAGTGTAAACAATGGTCTCAGCTATTTCTGCACTCGATTTGATGTTTGGATTTTTTTTTCTTTTTATGTCTGATAGCCAAAACACATGCAGAGAAGACGATCATCTATGTGAAAACCAAATAAAAGGATCCCCAAGTTGTATATTGTCCATTATAATGTCCCTCTTTTTTATGTCAGTAAGCAAGAGTTCGGAAAAAATCTACAAGCGCTTCGTTTTCAAAATGGTATTTTGGGGAGTATAGGTAACATATTTAAGGAGTGATTTGCCAAAGCTCTCAACCACGGCACTTGAGACTTCGTTCGACGTTGGATCATCGATTTTTTGACGAACTTACCGTCAGAATTGAATGGCTTATAAAAACAGTGTGATGGGATCTTCAAATCGTATTCTTATACAGGTCGACAATAAAATTGCCAAAGTTTATATTAATTTCGGTCATACCTGGGTTACAATCGTATGACGATCGTCCGGAGACCTATTGCAATACATATCGATATGTTCAGGATCATCACAGGAATTGTTTTAGCCATTTCCGTCCATCCGTTCGTATCCAATAAATATAGAAAACGGCTTGTGATAAATCAACGCAATTTGGTATACGTAGTTTTTGAAAAAGGTTAAGATCCTCTTTTGAAATTGGTCAAGATCTGGCGATTGCTTCAGGTACCTCCAATACACATATTTATTCATATTTTTATTCAAAATTACGGGCATAAGCCTGTTGCAGCTGTTAGAAATAATAGTTTTCAATGAAATTCAAAATTAATTGGGTAATTAAGATATATAACGATTTTTCAAAAATTTACATGTACGAATAAAAATCAGTCGTACCTGCAGTACACCTCCCAAATCCCAAAAAAGTCTTTTTGCAGAATTTTCCACAGTTATCATTTGAATTTATCGAAATGTTTTCGTACATTTCGTGAACATAATTAAAGTTAATATGAGTAAAAAAATTGACTTAATTGGATGAAAATCATGGGTACCACCAGTGCACCTATGTTGTCCTAACGAAGGCTTTAATACTGAATTACACATATTTATCATTTAAATTAAACAAGAATTCATTAAAGAGAGGACATAACTATAAAAATAGGCTTGATTGCATGAAAATCAGAGGTACCTCCGGCACACCTATGTGGTCTCAATAGAGGGTTTAATGCTGAATTATGCACAATTATCTTTTTAATTAAACGAAATTTCAGTATTTAGTGAATATGAATATAATTAATGTGTATCTCAAACATGAGATTGATTGGATGAAATTAAGGGGTACCTTCAATACACCTATGCGATCCCAATAGGTACTTTACTTCTTAATCATTGATAAGTTACTTTTAAACTTTGCAAAATTCCAATATTAAGTGAACAAATATGATTAATATACGTACTTTCGAATTTATGAATGAGGGAGTAAAAAATTTTGCCATAATTAATGAAATTAATCTAGAGTAATTTTAGGTACTGTGCTTTTCTTGTTTTTATAGAATTATCAAGCTCCATTTATTATGCTATTGGCCTATACCGACTGAAATCTTTTTAATTTGGAATGCAAAGGATATTTTACTGGAGTATTGTAATAATTCATTTGCGTTAGATAGTATAGATTTACGAATAAGGTAATATTTTAGAAACCAAAAAAGTATAGGTTAACGGTCGGAGTAATTTAACAAATACATGTCCTGCAGTATTTTTGTCATTTCTTGCACTACACGAGATAAAGTAAAGATTACTAAGCCACTGTTAAAGCTTGTTTTTCTTGGAAGTTTTACATTCTTTAGACTGTTACTATGTCTTTTCAAATATTTTATGGTTTCCTATTTCTCGAAGATCGACTATCATGTTTGTTTTTTTTTTAAAGTAGTTGTAGGACTCGAAAAAAACATAACATCAACAAAATCAGAATAATCTTATAATTATACATAATTGAATATTTTTCAAAGTTCAGTTAAGAATTTTACGTTAAATTAAAAATTTAAGGTTTTGCAAAGATTCCCGGGAATTTCAAGACAAGCATGTGATTTATCATAATGTTAATTGGAGGGAGTTCCAACATAAAGGAGCTACACTTGTTATTTGTCTATCTGTAAAGATTTAATTAAATCGTTATTTAAAAATATGGAATGTTTGCCAAAAATAATGGAATAAAAATCCAAAATGAATTGTTAGAATTTTGTAAATATTGGCAAATTCCAAGGCTTCTGAAAAAAAAATTTCTTTGCGAACATCAATACACTTGTTCCACCAATTACGAATCTCTAAAGAAATCGCTCTATGGAGAGAACCTATAGAGAGAACCTGGAATGGCTCAAAAATACTGAAACTAGCACATCATTTGATGAAAATCCCTTAAATCGCATACGTTGCTTTATCTATTAACATGTGGAATACTTAAGAGGT
>JXPQ01000807.1:5228-15456 GCA_001014675.1 Ephydra gracilis
TGCAGCTGCTTTCAAGGCTTTAGTAATATTCTAAATTTATTGCTTAATCTCTTCAAATACCAAAATCCACAAAACATTCGAAAGGCTTTAAATGGATTTTATGCGTCGATGCATCGATTTGAATAAGACTTTCGAGCAACACCGTGAACATGCATTATAACAACAGGCTAAGGCGTGTTGTGAGCCTGCTAATTTCGACCTAAAACTAATTAGAGTAAGCAAATTGGTGCAGAATTCGTTCGAATCAGTGTTTTGAATGCGAAAACAAGTTGTTTGTGGAGTTGGGAATTTTGAAGAATTCAGCAAAAAGTTTAAAAAATTATTGTTGCCTTAAAAGCAGCTGTGTGAAAAAATTCGTAAAAAAAGACGCGTTAATCTGCTTTCATTAGGCCAATGCCAAGCATGTTGAGAGCGATTGCAATAAATATAAATAATAATAATCTTGCGAATTTTGCGTAACCAATGTGTGAATTGCTCACCTCGCTACTCAATAATGTTAGCGCCTCTGTCAATCGAATTTTTACTTTTTTTATGAAATTATTTTTTTTTGGCAATATTGGCGCTTGAAGATACCAAATAACATTTTCTATTTTTCACAAAGAAGTGAGATATTCACACAGTGCCAAAAAACTCAACTCAACTTAAATCAAGGAAGCGTATAACATGCATTAAAATTAGCAAAAGCTGGTAAAGTCGTTTGCACCTGGTCAGCCAGGGCCTGCATCATGACGCAGCCGAAATAACGTTGTGCCCAACCGAGACTCAATAAAACAGGCGAAAAAAGTTTCATCCCATGAACGACAAATTCGTTGTAATAGTATTGAAAATTGTGTTTCTGATGTTCAAAAGCGATGAACAAATCTCTAATGTGTACTTGATAATGAAGTCATGCCTACTTAATACATTCTTCTACACATAACAGCATAATTTGAACAAGCTTACTATAAAAATGACTTTTATAAAAATTTAAGTATTTTTTTCTTTATAGAGCCGACAAAAACAACGATAAAGGACTCACTATTCAAGAGCTGGCAGTCTATATAAACGAAAGAATCGTCGAGCACATAGAGGAGGCGATTGTTATGAACCCACGCGAATTTCGTCAAGTCGATGTTTCGCCAGCTGACGGTTTGATCACATGGGAGGAGTATCATCGGTACTTTTTGAAAGAGCATGGCATGAAGGATGCAGACATCGATGAGCACAATGAAATCCGACATACTGCGCTCAACCGTAAGGCACGTGAAGACATGATGCGCGATAAAGCACGCTGGTCGGAAGCGGCGCGCACCGACCTGTTTAGCTTGACAATCGATGAGTATCTGTCATTTCGACACCCCGAATCAAGTATATCGAATTTACTAGAGTTAGTGGATGATCTGTTGCGACAGTTTGATCAAGATGGCGACGATCAGCTGACAATTGATGAGTTTTCTGAATTGAATATCGACGATGACGATGACTTGATGCGCAAGTCGTTGATATCGAAGACAAAAGTAGAGAGAGAAGAAGAGTTTAAACGCATCTTAGACAAGAATCACGATGGCAAAGCTGATCGCGGCGAACTATTGGATTATGTGAATCCAAAAACACCACGCTACGCGCTGCAGGAAGCTGTCACCCTATTTAGTCTTTGTGATGAGAACAAAGATGGCAAATTAACGTTGAATGAAGTAAGTAATCCATTTTAGGGCTTTTTATTGTAATTACCAATGTTTATTAAAAATATTTATTTCCAGCTGGTGGAAAATGCTGAAATTATTTTAAGCTCTAAAATGATTGATACTGCCAATAGCTTTCATACGGAATTTTAGTTACAAATCAAATCGCACAAATTAGCAATTAGTAATTAAAAAAAATAAATTAAGTTAAATTAATTTTAAAATACAAGCATAACTCACACTCAAATGCAGGCATACTTCCTTCAATTTTTACAGTGTTGCCAACCGTCCTTGAAGCGGCTCCTTCCTTTTATTCTCTTTTATTAAATGTCAGCAATTAACGTGATATTATTTTTAAGTTTAATTTCAATTAGCTAATTAGCTTATATATGTGATTATTGTTATTGTTGTATTTGAACTGTTTGTAGTTGAATTAAAAAATAAGTAAAATCGTAAAATACTCATTTTAAATCGTTTTTATGTGAACCAATCAATAAATATTATTTGTAGAATGATAAACATTTGCGTCTCTTGTATTTCAATCAATTCGGCCTGTTAAGTTTTTCAGACGATTGTTGGGTTTTCCGTTTTTCAGATCCGCTGTCGCTCTTCAAGAATTCAGAAATAATACTGAAAGCTGTTCCTCCCACAGAGTTCTACTTTAGTAATCCACTAAATTTTATCGAAAAAGAGAAAAGTTCGTAATCAAACTCGGCATACTGGACGATAATGTCAGATTGTCCTTTCTCGGGATGTCTGCTTTCAAGAAGCAATTTCTGAAATTTCTTAGCCATGCAAAGAGCTTTGAACATAACAATAGTTTATAAAAATTAGTGAGACTCACAGTACATACTATGAAGTGTAAATGCTACTAAGCCAAAAAAGATGTAATAACATAGTCGCTCATAACCAACTTTACAATGCTCTTCCGTTAGTAATGGTTTATTACCAAAAAATCTTATAGTTCTTAATTATTAATCTCATTATTATTTGTTTTTTCAGAAGAAAAGTTTGTTTATTCAGCTCTTTTATGAAACAAAACGTATTTATTTTAAATTAAAATTTAAAATACAATTGTAACCAAGCAAATGCTTGTGCTGGACGGCCAAGAGTAATAATTTAATTAATTGTTCTTCTATACAAATATATGGAAATGAAATTCTTCAGTTTCATAGCTGAACTAGAAGTATATGTCAATTAATTGTAGTAAAGCGCATTTTTTATGTAGACGCATTGAAAATATTTCGTTGAATACAACTGCTTAGTCGAGCCCTAAATACGAAGACATAGCTGAACACACTCAATACGAATGCAACACTGCGCGCATGCATTTCATATTAATTGTGAATTGACAGCTGACATTTGTGCTTCATTGATACATAAAAAGTTCATGATGGAATGAGAAAACATCGAATATTGTATTGTTGTAGTCAGTCTACTAAAATAAAACATGTGAAAATACCATGGATTTAGAAGGTTGAGACCCCTTGTAATATTGAGCTGCATAGTTGTGACGTAAGAGACCACCAAAGATCCAGTCGACCATGCACTGCAATAACTCTGAAAGCGATCAACACCAAAGCCAAAAAGAAAGGATCAAACAGTGTTAGAAAAAAGAAAATTCGATAGAGATAAATGCAGATTTCGCTAAACTGTGTAACTCATAGAAGATGAGGATATCAGCACGACACACCAGTCACCAGCTCAAGAAACTTGAAAGTGAAAGCAGCCATTACGCAAAGAACTGCATTTCCACACTGAACTTTTGCAAGCAAGAATTGAAAGCATCGAATACAATATACCAACCGACTTCTAAAGTCTGGTATCCAATCAGTATTCAACAATCAATGGATTCTCATCAACACCTTGATCGAGCTCATAACGCAAACAAAAACTCAACTGTGACTCAAAACCAAAGTCGTGCACATACAACAGGTTGATCTGAGAGTTAGTAGTACAGTTAGATTCAAATGATAAGTCTGGCTGATTTCTCTAAAAACCTTCATTTTGAACCACAAAGGTGTACTGGAGGTACATCAGGTTTTCATCCAATCACACTCATTATTGTTACATACATTTATCATACTAATCTGAAATTTTTATATGAAATTTTGTTTTGTTTTAATTAATTTTTTTTGGCTTTATTTTGCATAAAATCCTCATTTAGAGACATGCGGTGCACTGAAGGAACAATTTTTTTTAATAATCGCATTTTAAAAAAATAAATAAGAAAAACGTTACAATCGGCTTGGCCCAACATTATAATTCACGGCATTTGATAATTAAATGAAAATTCAAACAGGCAGTATTCTAACTTACTCTGGATGAATTCCGATAATTAAGGCAAACATTTTTAATTCCTTTTTGTGGACTGCAAAGGTCTCTGATTTCAATGGTTTGTACCTTAACTATGTATACGTACACATATTGATTATTCACTTAATACTGGAATTTACTTAAAAGTAAATGTAACCTATGCGTATTTCAGCATTAAAGGGTCTATTTAGACGATATGGGTCTACTGGAGGTATCTCTAAATTGCATCCAATCAAGCTCATTTTCGATACACCCATTCATTATATTTATTATCACTCAATACTGAAATTAAGTAGAATTAAAATGATAACTGTACATAAATCAGCATTAAAGCCTCTATTAAGACCACATAGGTGTACTGGAAGTACCTCTCATGTTCATGGAATAAAACCTATATTTGGTACAATCATTAATTACATTTATTTTTGGTCCTCATATTATATTTATGTTCAGAGTATAACAAAATTTGATTTAATACTGATGATAACTATGGTATAACTATACCTAGAGCTACTTTCGATATACATTCATGCGTTTTTTTCAAACACGATTACATACCGTAATTTCTTCTTCGCTCATTGTTTAGATTGAATTGATCATTTATGAATATAAATTTTTCCAGCTGTAGTAGGCATACACCCGCAATTTTGAATAAATATATTTTCAATTAGGTTTGCTGCAGGTAGCTCAAGCCGTTGTTTCTATTTATTTAAAAACGGACGGATGGACGGACGGACAGGCTTAATCAGTTCTTGCAGTGATGCTGATCATATCGGTAAATATTTTGATCGGACGCTGTTTCTGGGAGTTACAAATATATGAACAAAACTAATATACACATTGCCAACTTCATTTCACAATTGGGCAATCCCCTTTCCCTGGTATTGCAACCTACTGCTGGTCTTTGCCTCAGCACTGCTATAGCGTCAGTCTTCTCTGCTTTTTGCTGGCGCCAATATTGTCGTATTTAGATGTTGTGTCTGCTTCTGCAACGACCACCGCTCTGTTCGGAATCAAATAATTCTGGAACTATCTAAATCGCAATAGATTACGCCATATGCATCGTTCACCTTCACTACGGTAAAGATCACACTACCTTGATCATGAAGTTTCCAGAATTAATTCAGGAAATTCAATAAATAAGATTTCACATCAAAATCTATATTGTCGCTTTCAAAGTACTCCCCATCGGGTCCGACGCAGCTGTGTCAGCGCTTGATCCAAGCCTCGAAATATGTTCCTTTTTTTAACCGAATAGCAACGATGAACTAAATCAGGTGAATTCGGTGATTGTTGGATGGTGTTTGTTTCATTTTTCACCCAAATTGTACCACGGTGCGTTATCGTGCAGCAAAATCCACGAGTTGTTTGCAAACAAAGCAGGTATTTTTCGTTGTACTTCATGAAAACAGTGATCGTCAACTTCTTTTTTGAATAAAATTACCTTTTTTTTTTCGTAGCATCACATTCAGCCAGCATCACATTAATTCGCTTGATGTCTGGTTTGCGAATCCTGCTCATAATTGTATGTGCCTAGTAATGTTGTTGCATGTTGAGTCGGATTGCACCATATGAAATGCTGAATTGGGTATAAACTCGTTGTTGCAAATTCAATCCCATTTTTTAAATTGAACAAAATCGTCTATTAAAATACGCTTTGACTGCTCATGAGAATTCGAAACTGTCGCTGTGATTGGTAGACTAACATGCCATATTTTGATGTCGACTTTAATACGACTAGATCGTTATGAGACCTAAAGACATATTCACAGAAAAGAAAACCTAATCGGGCCATTTCCATCTGTGTTATTATCATCATGCACACTTGAGTAATATTAGGGAAAGCTTGATGAAATTCGAGTTTGGGATGTATTTTGTAATAACGTTGAGAATGCTCAAAGTGGGTACATATTGGGGTGCCCAAAAAGTAATTGCGAATTTTTTAAAAGAAAGTAAATGCATTTTCAATAAAACTTAGAATGAACTTTAATCAGAATATATAATTTGCATTTTGTTCGATAACCTTTTGCCATCTTCCCGGCAAATTTAGTATTCCACGCTCATAGAACTTCTGGCCTTTATCTGCAAAAAACTGAACCAAGTGCGATTTTATAGCCTCATCATTGCCGAAAGTTTTACCATTTAAGGAGTTCTGCAAAGATCGAAATAAATGGTAGTCTGATGGTGCAAGGTCAGGGCTATATGGTGGATGCATCAAAAGTTCCCACTCAAGCTCTCTCAGTTTTTGCCGGGTCATCAAAGATGTGTGTGGTCTGGCGTTGTCCTGATGGAATATGACACCTTTACGATTGATCAATTCTGGCCGTTTCTCCTTGATGACTGCATTCAATTTGTCCAGTTGTTGACAGTAAACATCCGAATTAATCGTTTGGTTCCTTGGAAGCAGCTCAAAATATACCACACCCTTCCAATCCCACCAAACAGACAGCATAACCTTCTTTTGGTGGATATCAGCCTTTGAAGTGGTTTGAGATGGTTCACCATGCTTGGACCATGATCGTTTTCGATTAACGTTATTGTAAACAATCCATTTTTCATCTCCAGTTATGATTCGGAAACAAAACAAAACGAATTCATTGCGTTTAAGATGCATATCACAAGCGTTGATTCGGTTTGTTAAATGAATTTCTTTCAATTCATGAGGTACCCAAATATCAAGTTTTTTCACCATTCCAAGACTTTTTATGTGATAATGAACGGTTGATTTTGGTATATTTAACTTCTCTCCTATCTCACGCTCAGTTATATGACGATCCAATTCGATTAATGCTTTGATTTGGTCATCATCAACTTCATTTGGCCGACCTGAACGTGGCTCATCTTTAAGTGAAAAATCTCCAGAACGGAATTTGCGAAACCAATTTTGACACTGTCTTTCTTTTAAGGCTTTATCACCATACACATCACGTAACTTTCTAGCAACCTGCTCTGCGTTTTTTCCTTTACGGAAATAATAATATAAAATATGACGAAAATGTTCTTTCGTGGGTTCCATATTAAAAAGGGCGCCAAATAAACAAATGTAAACAAAATTACGCGCACTTGTTTTCTAAAGCAAGCTAATAGTGTGAGCTAATGAATGTCTAAAGAAAAAATAAAATTAAATAGTCCCAAGCTGTTAAAAAAATTATAAACGCCGACTATATGAAAAATCCGCAATTATTTTTTGGGCAACCCATTAGCTTCGATTGCTTTCTGAAAACCGAACCTCTCAGAATTTCCTAAAATTCTGTTAAGTGACCTCATTTTGTTTTAAGTGGAAATATTGTCTGCACGATTCAAATAAATATTCATATAAACATGACGATATTTAGTATCTTCCGTACATAATTCCTGATATTACGGTTACAAGATTTCACAAATTTTGATCTGCTCTAAAAACCTTTTGATATGTAGTCTGTGAACATTACCGGATACTTTAAATTAACTATTCCAAAGGAAACCCAAGTTTTGCGACAATTACATTTAAAGAATATTAAATTAATCCCTACAAGTGGCTGGAGATAATGTCGCCTGTAAGATATGCACTTGAGTCCCAAAAAATTAACTTCTAGGCTAAAATTGCTTATGCATGATTAAAATGTCAACAAGTTCTATTTTATATTTTACATATAAATGCCATGTAATAAAAGTACTTCACTGTGCACGCAAACTATAAAAAAAATATTTAAAACTCTCACAGAAACCCATGATTGGCTAATGGGAAGTCTGTTAAGACCGTTTGTTATATGTGTGTAACCATTGTGAATTGTTGTTACTTGTTCATATTTTCGCTGCGGCCTGGGTAACCAATGTCCTTAGTGTTGCCAAATTTCCAGATTTCTATTTCAACGGCACTTCCAAGGCTTGCGTTGATGCAAAGTACTATCTCTTTCTCTCTTTAAGTTCCTGACCAGCACAAATGCTTTTCAGCGTTAACAAGTGGTTTTGCATCGGAAAGCTCCATCAGGTCAGCTTCTAGCTTCACGACACGTTGACTGTTTTTAAGCGTCATTTTGGAAACTGCTATGAGTTTGTTCAGGATGAAAAACTGGGGTATGAAGGGAATCACTATTGCGACAGTGAAAAGCGACCTTAAGAACTAAAAACTATGGTGTGTGTCGATTTCATTCTCTAAGACTGCCTTAAATATTTGGCAAAATGTTTAGAGCTGGTCGAGACTGTGTGTAAATGACTTGAAATTTGTGTTCATTTCAGTATAATGTACAATTTTTAACACCTCTGTGGTGAATTAATTAATTAATTTTATTGCTAACCACAGCAAAGGGCATGACAGCCAGAAAAAATAATCTTTGAATTTCCATGAAACATTAAAAAAAGAGAAATTTAACTACGAAATGTATCGTTATGAAGTGAGCGTCAAGTTAAAAATGTCTCGATAGGGAAAATTTATTGTGAATCAGTCATTGAACAAATATGTTTTTTTTCCATGAGCAAAATGGTTAAGGAAAGCATAAACTTTTGTTTGTTTGTAGAAAAGTACTGCAGAATTGCATTCGAGGCTTCTCGGGGCATATTGTGATCATGCGTCATGATACATGACCATACGCCATGAGACATGAAGAGATGCAATATGCACAAGATGGTTTCCACTGTTCAGAAATAATGATTTCGACGTGAAAATGAAGAACGTGGAAGATCACAAAAAAACTTGAAGATGCTAAAAAGTAAACAGCATTCGATAATGATGACACTTTGAATCAGAAAGAAATGGCAGGAATGTAAATATTACCAAAAAAAAAATTTGAAAATACGTAAAAATGTGAAAAATGGTTACCACATCAATTGAATGGAAAACAAATGGAAGACCAATAAAACCAGCGTTTTACAGGCGACAAAGACGCAATAGAAAATCGGTTTGGCATCAAATTGTAACTGACTATGAAAAATGGATTTAAAGAAAAAAAACATGGGCCAATCCGGGACAAAATATGATGTGCCACGAGCACTAAAACCTGGAGAAATCGTAAATGCTGCGAATGTGAAAACAATTTTGAAAATATGTAAAAGTCCGAAAAATGGTCACCACATCAATTGATTGGAACATACATGGAACACCAATAAAACCTTTTTTTTTTTGTGCTGCAAAGACGCAATAGAAAATCAGTTTGGCATCGAATTGTGACTGACTATGAAAAATCGATGCATTCATCGAAAAACAGCATAGGCAAGAAGACCTGATCTGGTAATTAGCCATGACAATACACCTGCATTAAAAGCAAACAGGTGCAATCAAAGCATTTGAGTGCACGCTTCTAATCATTGTACTCACTGCTTCCCATCAGAATATACAGTTTTTTTAATTTATTTTTATTTTTATTTAGAGAACACGCAATGGCTGAGCAGCACTTCGAGAAGTCGAAAATTTAGTAACTACTAGGTTTGCCTAAAAAAACAAAGAGTTTAACCAGCGTGAAATTCACATATTGTCAGCAAATACGTGTGACCAATATGCGAAATAAAATGTTTTCAACTTCCCCATTAAAATATTGGTGCTTTGTTTTCATCAAAAAAACGCTCGACAAGTAAAACTTTTACCAAACAAATTTCCAAATGAAATTAAAATAAGTCACCATGAGCTTTATTTAGTCCAACTCGGTAATAATATAGCCTAGCCCAAACTCAAAATCCTTGCATAAAACTTAGCCAAGCATAAATTTTTACTCCATTTTCACACAGCTTAACAAACTAATGGCTCGCCGTGCTTTTCTTTATACAACTGATTGAACTGGTTCGATGACAGTTTGCTCTGAAGATCGTGCAAGCACTACTTCAAGTATTCAGAGCCACCCTTGTACTGTTCTGCTCAAAGGCCAACATGTGCGTTTGCGTTGTTGTGCTTAGGCACGTGTTGTTTGCAACGATTATTGCATTCTGACTTTACATATAATTCTTTCACTTTTTGTGTCCCTACCACTGAGAATGCTTTTCAACTGCTCCTCTCAGCTAGGTGAACACATATCGTTCGTGGACTGTGCAGAATTGTTGAAAATTTATTTAAAACTGCACGCATAGTTAAAAGCATTCTCAATGTTTTATTTCCATTGCGCTATGAGACGTTTTTTGTGAATTTTTCCCCAGTAAGCTCAGTGCACACCATAAATTGGGCAATATATTGTCAACAATGTTTCAATATTTGTGTTGTCAGTTCATTTCATCAGCGTTGTATAAAAAATAACTATAAATAGGATTTCAACTTACCCAAATATTAATTATGGCTTTAATTTTAG
>JXPQ01000834.1:44997-55341 GCA_001014675.1 Ephydra gracilis
TGCTAGTTCTGAATGCTGCAAACGTAAGAATAAAACCAATATACACCATGCCAATTTTGCGACGTGCACAAAAATAAATAAACATTAATTAAATTGGTTGAAAAATTATGAAAACAATGTGACTGTCTCAAGACAGGATTACCTTCATAGTCTTTGCAAAATGAAACTCCAAACATTATAGCTTCAGTCACACAAGTTATCATTTCAAAGAATTTAAGATCCTCATCTCTAACACCATGTATGCCGAATTTCTTGCACTGTGTTTCTTCATGTAGAAACACTTATGTCCTTTTTTTCATTAACGTTATCTCGCCTTTGTTGACATTCGCAGAGGAACCAAACGTAACTTTATATGTAGTTTCCGTTTAACTTATTAGTTGCTAACACTATCCAGTATACCGCGTGAATTTCTGTAAGCTACCGGACTCAATCTCTATAAGTACTTTGTATTTTACCGCAGCACTGTCGCCACTATGCGGTGTTGGAGGATATAGAGAATAGTTTAATTACCCGATAGCAAAAGACCAATTCCCTCTTTTGTGATCGAAGTGCCTGGACGATAGATTTGCATTGGGTTTCGTTACGTTGCTTCGTTTTTAGCAAAGGTGCATTTGAGGTAAGCACATCCAAAATGACTGACACATCCCAGTCATTTTGTCTAATTAGAAGAAGACCACCATGTTACTCTGTGTATGTCAGGTGCTGGTAATTTCAATATTAGAGATGAGCATTTTCTGCGCTTTAGCTAAAAATATAATCGTTAAACCGTTGTCTTTTATTTTTACGAGTTGACTGAAACTCCGAACCATTGTTCCGAATATAGCTATCCGGTGTCTACAGCACCTGGTTTGAAGAAAGATCTTACATTGCAAGGGCATACTCTAAAATTGTGGTCCAAAATATATTTTGGGCCATATCCGAGACAATTAAACTGATTCTATAGACAAATGTTCTATGCAAATGACTCCAGTCCAATCATAAATTTTGGATGAAATAGAAATAGAAGAGATGAAACCTTCCAGGCATTTGATTTCATCCTTATTATTTAAAGTTATTTTATGTGCGTATGTGGTTTTTATGAAGCTAAAGGCAAAGTGAGGGTCTACTCGTGCAAGTCACCGTAACATTCGGTCTCCCCTGGTAATGTTTGAAATTCAAGGGAAGAATCATACTCGTCCCATGTTGAAGTAAACCAGTGCAAAAAAAAAACACCCTAATTTTTCATTTTGTGTGTGACTTATGGCATGGACGTACGTTGCTGAAGAAGTGTAGACATCAATCCCAAACTTTGGTTCAAATTGTGGAGGTAGGGACACAATTTTACTCAAAGGAGACAAGTGCCTCGTTAGTTCAACGTAAAAAGGTTAAACCTCATATATCTTTGGTGAAAATCCGCGATTAATCAATTTTGAGCCCTCAGTGAAAGTATATCACTGAGAATCTGCAAAAACCACTCAGCAAAAGCTTCAAATATGCAAAATCTCAGTGTTAGGGAGCACAGTGTCAGCAAGTTCTAAGTGGAAAAAATGCTGCTTACTATTCTATTTTGGCTTCTGCAGTGACACCTTTAGTCTACAAGAATTCTCGTTAAAAAAGAGAAGAACAAATGCAGTTCTTCAGGAGAAACAAGATTGACTTCCTGAAAGGGGAATGCGAGAAAGATGTAATTCACTTAAAAAAGCTGAATATGTCGTGATGGATGCAACTTAATTCAAAGAGCTTTTTGACGCCAAATGCGGGTACAAAATGTGCCAGTCAGTATCTAGTGAAATTTGTTTTCTCATGATAGAAAAGGCATCAGTGATTGCTGTTTGAAATCGATGGCATCATTGTCTGCAAGAGTGGAATACCCAAATTAAAGAGCGAGACCAAAGTCATATATTTTGCTGTAACTCCGGTGCTGTCCTATGTTGCAGCAGGTGCAATTTCGAGTTCTCGAACATATGTATCCAAGACCGACTCCCAACTTGTTTGCTGAAATGAAAGAAAAGAATGTTGAAAACTATATGAAACTGAACAGATGGTGAACCATGTTTCAACGTTAGCTTTTAAGTTTCTAGAAACAAAATAACACACATTTTTGTTTTTCCATTTCATTATGTTGGTTTTTTTTTTTTTTTGATTTAACTTATTTTTAAAGATGAATAATNTGATTTAACTTATTTTTAAAGATGAATAATATATAGATTTAAAAATAATCAAATAATCAAATAATATTAATAATACAATACGCTCATAAAAATACATTCCAAGTATCAGATTTTTTTGCTTTCAATAAAACTTATTAAAAGGTAATAAATGAAAATTAGATGTAACAATTATCAATTTCAAAATTTGTAACATCTTACTAGTTATCGTATTACCTCCAATGATCTCTGAGACTGCACAGCACATTTTGTGCATTTGCATTTGCTTAGAAAAAAATAATTATGTTAATTTCAAATATAAGTTCTGTCCTGAACGTGTGAAATATTTTCGATTCTTCGAATGTGCCAACCAAACAATAAATACTAAAGCAATTTTTTGTGGAATTGAAATTGTATTTCTAATTTTGGACAAAAAAATCTATTAGAATCTGTAACCTTATTTGAAATGTATGGCTTTTGCGCTGGGAATATGAACCTACTAAAACTGTTAGAGCACAACGATACGTTAACAATTTAGTTTTTTGTTGCGTTTGAAGAAATAAAAAATAAATAAATCCATACTGAGGTAACTTCAATTGAAGTACGCAATTCGTCGCGTTTAATGTATTTGTATATCAGAATGGGAAAACAAGAAATTCCTATTCTTTTCTGCGTGAAATTCTTGATAATTCTGTTACCAGAAGGTGGAGATGCACTTATCAATTAATATGCGATAGGTCTCGTTTTGTGTGGAACCTTCTTAATCACTCTTAGATTTAAAATATTCTTTAACAAAATATAAAGCAAGCACAATGTAACACATAAAGCTTGCAGTGTCTGTAGCTATATAAGCTTTTCTTCACAACATCAAAACTTTTCATATCCTCTTTCCTATTGTCATCGAGTTGCCTTGGTTGAGGATGAAAATTTTGCATAAAAATATGCGATTCAAAATAACAGTTTTCACAGGAACTCGCCACAACCATTGAAAAATAATGAGAATGAAAAAATAAAAAAATAAAAATTGAAATAATTGAATTGAAATAAATACTAGCAATTCGTATAGCAATAATGGATATGACTACATAAGAATCGGAAATACTTGAAGTGCTATCAAGACAAAAAATAAGGAAATATTTGCCTAAAATCCGTAGGACTGAGATGCAGACCTAGGTGGATTTAATAACATGCATGGAAAGGGAAAAATATTTTTACTGAAGGGTTATTTGCAATCAGATTAAGTAGACCAAAACATCATTTTTTTTTTTATTTTTGTTTCCAAAAACATTTTGGTCGAAGAGATAACCAGGAATTAAGCTACCGTCAGATAAACATACTTACTGCTCCGCTAAATAAATATCCATAGATCATCAATAAAAAAAAATACGCATTTGGATTTTAACAGTATGTACTTATTGCTAATTGTAGTTGAGTACTAGATCAACGAAATTTGGTAGAAATACTCCTTGAAAAAGTATAGTATTTTAAATTGGCTAAGATCCGTCTATTATTTCAGGGTCCTCCAGTACATCTATTTAAACACATAATTATTCAAAATTATATGCTTAACCCTACTGCAGCCGTTTAATTTGATATTATTAAATGACATGTCAAAATTAAGCGGAAAATTAAAATATTTAAGCATGTTTCGAAAACAGACAAGATTGAATAAAAATCAGATATACCTCCACTACACCTACAAAGTCCCATAAATGGCTTTATACAGAATTACAAACATTTATCCCTTTTATATAACAAAATTTCACTATACACGGAACATAAATATAGTCAATATCCATATGAAAAATAAGCTTATTGCATGAAACCACAGGTACCTTCAGTACACCTATGTGGTCTCAATAGTGGCTTTAGTGCTGAATTATGCACATTTGTCATTAAAATTTTACGAAATTACAGTATTTATATTCAAATTTTTTTAAATTCCAGTATTAAGTGAACCAATACAATTAATGTACGTAATTTTGAATCATTAAATTGAGACAGCTATGTGATCCCCAAACAGGAGTACAAAAAATTTGCCGTTATTAATAAAATTAATCTATATAAATTTAAGGTAATGTGCTTTTCCGGTTTTTATTGGATTATCAATCGACGTGTATTATACTGTTTGTTTTAGCGGACTGTAACCTGTTTATTTTTTTTTTTTGCTATTATTTTCTTTCCTGCTCTTTAGGAACACTTATTTTCATTCCAAACGTTAGTCATTTGAATCCAGCTGGAAAAAGTATAACCCTACCGGTTAAACCTACATTGATTCTATAGCTGTTTTTGATATTTTACTCGATAGAAAATAATTCCCATTAACAAATAGTAAATATAAGAAATTTGACACAAATTTATATAGTATGATAGATAACTTGGCAACTATTGTAGAAGGAACTAAAAGCTTTTCATTAGAACAAAATCAACACTACGGTAGTAAAAGTAATGCAGANTGCAGAAATTTGCCCTGATAGATTGCAATTGAAGGTAAATTAATTATTCTTAAATTAACTTACTCCCTTTTACGGTGCGCTGTTTGATACTGGCTGCAACTTTGATCGGCTGATTGATAACCGTCAGAAAGGAAGAGAAGCCTAAAGCACAATCATTGTATTGAGCAGAATCTAAAGTGAACATACGGCTTATATACTTAAAATATTTTCAATAATTAATCGAACTACTGCTACCCATTCCAAAATGGTCTGCGCTGCAATTATTTTTGACTGTTAACAAAATTATTGAAAAATATTCGCACCCGTCTATGATTACATTTCAACGGGTTATCATATGTTATTGTTGGCATTATATAATGTCAAAATGACTTGGTTACATCGTAAACGCCTTAATGCTTAAATCAGCTCGTTAATAAAAGCCAGCCAACAATTGAATTTATGACGAAATCGAAGCTACTGCTGCATACAATATGTGACTTTTAGAAGCGTTGTAAAGTTTTCAATTACTTGCGTTTGGTATCGTCATTGTTTTTTCTCTGACTTTATCATCATTATATGCAATCAAAAAAGCTGCAGGCATTTTTCAAATCATTGTGATTTATATATTTGCATAAATTTGGAATTGAAATATTGAAGCAGCTTTTACTTCCGTCCGGAAGACTGCATGNCTTCCGTCCGGAAGACTGCAGGCATACTAGCCAGCACACCTGCATGCGTATAGCTGCTGGCGTTAAACAGGATGTAACGATGTGCGCACGTGGCGTTCAACGTTTTTACAATTTTCTTCTTTTTCGTTTTCAGCGATTTAAATTATAATTCTACTTTCAACCCACTAGGTGTATCCGGTGTTTCGCTCCAGCTGCTATGCTTCATTGAAGCGACCGGTAGTATTTCATACCGATTGATTAGATTTGCATTAATAATATACATATCCCGCGAACGTGTCAAATTTCAAATGATTGACGCTTCAAATTACATCTTGCGTTCTTATTGCGTTCTCTACCTTTTCTCTTACAATTAAATAAAATTATAATTGAAATATTTTCATGGCATTTTTGATACATTTTCTAGTATATTTCTTTGGTTTAAATTATCTCGTTTGGAATTTTCTCATTATTACGTATACCAAAAAGGAAAATGTAGTTAATTGATGAAAATAAAAGAATGAAATTCAAGTGAATTGTAAATGTTAATTAAAAAAAAAAAAAAATATTTGAATGTACCTATACGCCGACAATGTAGGTAAAGATCAAAATTATCTAGACCCACGAGTTTTCTCCTATTGAATGTAATTAGAATTATTATAAATTTTTTTTTTCATTAGTGAAATGTTTTTCAGTCGGACTTAATTCTCTCACTCCAATATTTAGCACATGAATTGGTAATGTAAGTTTCAACTTAATTTTTAATTGTCAGAACAACTTAGGTCTATCGAAGATATCTGAAATTTTGGTGACATCGATCTTATCTCTCAAATACTCAAATCAACGAAACAGTATCGTTTGGTAATTTGCTTTTTACTTTTTCATGGGAAAAATTGCGGTGCAAGCAAAGGTAGATGCTTTTTATGGGAAGACTTCATCATGTATGACCAAAGTAAACTATAGGTTCAACGAATATAAAGTGGTCGAACATGGGTTTTTGATGGTGGGCATCTAAGATGCCCGGCAGATATGGGGCAAAACTTCACAACATGATTCTCGCTGATCGACAAACTAAAGTGCGCGGCACTGCAGAAGCCAAAGGCGTTTCGACCAGAACAGCAATTATTATTTTACATCATTAGTTGGCGATGAAAAAATTTCTGTCTTGTAAGCACCGAGATTGCTCAGGGTGAACAACAAGCTGATGCGGCTCTAAATTCCAAAACAATGTTAAAAATGTTAAACGAAATCCGGTTGGATTTTCGCGTTGATTAACCCTTGAATCATCATTGCGCCCCAGAAAATAAGGAACAGTCAAACAATGGACTCCAAAACAATCTGCTACAAAGAAGGTGAAAACGCTCCAATTGACTGGAAACGTCATGACAACAGGAATTTGGGAGAAGAAAAAATGACAGGATATTGGGAGAAGTGCGGAAAAACATTTTTTTTTTAAATGGCGTCTTCATTTCTAACATGGAAAATTATTGAACCACCCGTATTTCCGTAAATCAGAAAAATTTAAGTTTTCTGAAATTTACAGATGAAAATTCCTCTTTATAACATAATTTATCTTTTTTTTAACATAATTGTTATTTTTTGTCCATGAAAACATAGAAGTTCATGAAAAGCTATAAAATAAGACAGAGGCAATAAATGGATTTTCTATTTCCATTTCTTCATTTTTATTTTATATTTTAAATCTGTTAATTGAGAGAAAAATAAATTTAGGAACCTTTAAGAGAAACTCTTTGTACAATTTATTGTGTATACTTTAGATTTGTCTGAGATAAATAAACAATTAAAAATGAGAAAATGCAAATTTTGTATGGTTAGAAAAATCGATGTTATCTCAAAAAATGATTAATTTTTACTTTATTCGATTAACAATTACAATTACTGCAATTTGATCCTTCTATTATTATTTCATTTTCGGGCTTCCTCTTATGGCAATCAATTGTTTACATTCATCGTATTATTAAAGGTGGCCAACTAAAACGAAAATGGAAAAGGCAATATCTTTCCGACGCTGCGACCACTTGTACATCGTAATGAGAAGTTGCTTAAAGACAATGGTGAAATACAGGGCCGTCAAAGTTCCGCATTGAATAACTTAAAAATTAGGGATACTGAAAAAGACTGTGTAATGATGTGGCTACCAGCCACTGTCTGACATATTTATTCCATAGTTTTTATCCAATTTTATGCCATATCCGTATATGTTGGTACGCCCGGTTGCTCACGTTGGGTCTGTCCTGACAGCGTGAAATTCAACTGACCTGTGCGGTGGCAATCAGATTTAAATGCAATGGTTCTTGGGCATGAAGTCAGAAAATAAGCAGATTTTTTTCTGCTTGTAGTAGTTATTAAGTATTGATTGAATGTTTATAGGCTACGGATGGAATGTATTCATTTCAACTTTAATTAATTTCTACACACAAATTACCATTGTTTACTGCTAGTTGGGAGCAAATTTAGAGTATATTTAGCAAAATTTAGGATTAAATAAACGGAACAAATGATCAAATTAAACTTTAATATTCAACCCGCATATTTCCATGCTATTAACATTGCCCACTCGAACACAAATGGAATACTTTCCGCCGGCAACTAGCGATTTCGAAACAGACACGATATATAATTCGAGAAAAAAAGAAAAGATTTACCCAAAAAACTAAAACAAGTTAGAAGAAAAAGAAAAACCTATTTTAAAGCCACTCAGAGGCGCATGAGCCAAGGCTCGGGTAGACTCACATTCATTCGACAAAATTCACGAAAACACAAAACAAAATGTGCGTTAAGACTTATATTGAGCCCATGAGTGCAAATGGGCTCAAATGACTGATACTGAACCTGATTTTCGAAAGCAAATTTGAATATTGATCAAATTTGTATCACGCTATAGAGTGGCGTCAATAAGCAAATTGCCCTATTTTGGGATTGCCATTCATAGACCTTTTCTTTATCGTAAAACCAAAACAATGGCTGGTTATCGCCAGTTTTTAATATGCCCACATGAAAAACAGATTGTCCTTAACATGTTTGAACAAGAAGGTGCGAAATGTGAAACCAAATTCCAAGCAATATAGTTTTAAGAAGAAGCGTTATTTATAGCCACCAGAACTCCAGACTTGGCTGGTTTGTGCTACGATTTGGGTGACTTTTTGAAGGGAAACGTGTATTTTAGCATGCCATTACCAAGTTCATAGAAATATCTTATCGTAGGAGTCCGATCGTCTTTTCATCAAAATTTTTAAATTTTTGTACACAGACATACAAAATGAATCATGTTTTTCGTCAACCAGTTCCGGTAAGACGACGTTAAATTTTCATTGCATTTTCAAGCAGAATAAAAGAGAATAATATTTTAATTTTCAACAGAAATTGGTCGTGTTTTAGGTAGAGCTGACCCATCCCAATTCAGTACTTCAGCTAAAGTTTATTTGACCTAAAATATTTTACATTTGAATCTTATTTTGTATCATACTATTGGATAAGATGTTTTCGGTGCGTTCAATGGCAATAAAGAGGTTATAACGGTAAGAAAAATTTTTTTTCGATACCAGTTTTTTGTTATGATTTTTGTCTATACTCAAAACAAGCCGCAGTTTCGGGATTAACGCCTGCATCGGTGCTATATTTCTATGTATTGCGATTTTTCCCGAGATTTTAAAAGAACAAAAACTTGTTAAGTGTATTCAATAGTCGCTGTTGTTGGTTTTTGTCCTTTCCACATAATCGATGAATACAACAGCGGGTGAATTCCCAAAACACTGATGTCACAATTGTCTCAGCCGACACCATAAATTTTTGTTTTTATGGTTGAATACCTCCAATCCTGCACTGCTCGGAACCGTCATTTCACTCCAAATTGCTATTTTCGGTTGATTGTAAGCTCATACTGTATTCACTGGACAAAGAGCTGTCGCATACCCAAATATTCATGCAGGCTATGACCAGCACGTTGAATTCATTTTTCTTTAGTCTCAGATTATCGCGATCAATTTCACTTTACTCATTCACTTTACGCATCAAAAAAGTTTTAGTTGTTAAGTTTTTGAGGTTTTCCTTTATAACAGCTTCTTTGGGGCGTTCACTGCGTTCATTGTCCTTGGTGGTCATTTCTCTTCATTTAAACTTGTCAATTTAATTCGTAATGGTTGATTCCATGGTGCAGAATCAGAATACTGTTTATTAACCCAAGCCTGGTTGCAAAAGTATTTTTTCGGTGAAAGCAATGCTGTGAAACATTTTTTCTATTGATTTATTTTCATTTATTTTTTTTTTGATTCACTGAAAATGCTCTTTCTTTTAAACTAATAGCCTGACTGGTGGCAAATTTTTATACGCGTTTGTTGAAAGACATTTGATATTTAACAGTTCTTAAGCAAGCTGTTTTCCTCAATCACAAATATTGGAATTGTTTGATTTCCAACGTTCTGATTACGCATTGATAACTTTTATTGATAATTTCTCGTAGCTATTTTTAGGTTAAAGGTGCAGCTGAACAACATTTTTAAACAACGTGTCCAAATTAAAGTACAACTTTATAACAAAATCTGTTTAAATATGTTATAAAATATCATTTCAAGCGAATGCGTGATGGCATTGTCGCCAATGTATAAAATATAGCTGCGTGTACCCATCTAAACAATTAATTGAAAGTAAACGCAAAGATATAGCAATGATTATATAGGAAAAGCATATCTGTGAAGATCTCCGGGGACAACGATAATAGATTTACATTGAGATTTAAAATTTTTTCAATCTATATTTGTTCGCTATCATAGCGTGCGGAATCACGGGAGTGGGCACAATAATTAAGATTTTTAAATACACATGACAGGTAAACTATAAAAATGTTATGAAATAATTACATAACGCTTATAAGAAATGTCGTACATGAATAAAAAGTTTATGAATTCCTTCTCTTTTACTAATATTCGCAACTTAATCGAGAACCCAAGAAAATAAATAAAAGTAACATGTTTTATTAACTGCACCAGGAAAAGGATTTAAACGATAACATGTATTCCAGCATAGAAACAAGGACTTGAGCTGCATTTACGTAATTTTATACTCATTTGCCTTGTAGAAGTCTGAATTTGATAAGGATTC
>JXPQ01000846.1:2094-13256 GCA_001014675.1 Ephydra gracilis
AAAATAAAAATAAAAATATTGAATATTAAATATTAAATAATATAAACGCCTTTTAGTTGCATCCAGCGGTTATAGCGCTCAGGCAATTTTTCGATACCAATTTTGCAATACGATTTGGGTTAAGCCTCAAAATTGGCTTCAGTTTCGGAGCTAATCTCTCCATTTCTTTGTCTTGAGGTATGAGTAGAAAAAAAAAGAGATGAGGAAGCGATTCAATTTATTTGCAAGCCATTTGTGCCTTATTTTGTTGAAACAGCACTTGCTTTTTCTTCAAAGCGCCAGTTTTCCAGCGATTTCGCTCTTCAAACGTTCTAATAAATCTATGCAATAGTCACTGTCGACAGTTTTTTGCTGTTCAGAACAAACGATGAAAATAACACCATGAACATACTAAAATACTTGCCGGGTAGCTGTTGTGTTCTTGCATGCTTTGGTGTCGGTTCACCACCTGAAGTCCATTCAGAGGACGTTTGCTTTGATGGTAGTGTGAAATTATGGAGTCATGTTCCTTCCATCGTCACCTATCGATGCATGCATTCGCGTGTCTTATGATTGCACAGCTGCAAATACTGCTCATTCGTCGATTATGAGCTCGCGCGGCATCCACTTTGAACAGAGCTTTCGCATTCCCAAATGTTCATGTAGAATCGGTGAAGCTGCTTTCTCAATATCTTTGCAGCCTCAGCCAACTCAATCAATTTTACTTTACGGTCATCTAAAATTATTTCGTGGATTTTTTTTTGTGTTTTCGTGGGTTACAGCCGCTTTGGCGCAGCCACTGCTTGCAAGGGCCTCGGTGCGCATTTCGCCTCGTGTNTAAACTAACCCAAATACTTCTTAATGGTTGTTTACACTCGTGCAGGATTGGAATACTGTTTATCAAGGCAAGCTTTGACTTCAACAGTATTTTTTTTCGTCAAAAAGCAATGCATTATGAAGACACGAAAATTCTTTTGTAAACGGGCAAAAGTTGCTTCACGCGTTTTTGAAGATTAGTTTAGCCAAAAAGCAAATGGATTTCGAATTACTAGCGCCAGCTGTGTGTTAGTCTACGAAATTTTCAGCCCTACCGTTACTTTGTACAAATCAATAATACCCTTATCTTGTGCCTGATGAAATTCTATTCCTTCCGACTGTCCGTCCGTCTCTCCGTCTGTTACCACGATAACTCGAATAAATTGTGTGCTAGAAATTGAAAATTTCGCTTAAAAACAACATAATACGGAGATCCTTTATTTTCTATAAGCTCTGGACTTGGGCGATGTAAGCAATTTTTTAAAGTTATATTTTTATTTAAGGCACTGGAATGCTAATCGATAAATGCCTATGGCTTGGTTGTGATCGATTTTCTATCTTGTTCTGTACTTCATGGCGTGACAGCGAAATTTTTAATTTTTTTTTTACTGATTAAATCATAGGATCATTATATAATGAAAAATACTCTGTTTGAATGCATTATGGCTTGTGCTGTATGACCTAGGCATTGTCGACAACTACCGCAAAGCCTAGGCATGGCCATGTCCATGGATAATTGTAGCACGGATAACGCGCAGGACCTTACCTATTGTGAGCTTTGCGCTCGCTTAGCAACAATTTTTTTGGTTATGTGTTTCCCATGTTAGCTTTTGTAATAGCTTAACGTTTTCACTGATAGCCCCAAGATTGTTTGGCAATATAAATTATGGTTTATGGTCGCAGAGTCCATTTAAGCATTAAACGAAAGAAAGTGCTTGCTGGTCAATGAGACAGCCAAGTAATTTGATAATTTTGTGTTTGTTTTTTAAGTGAATGTAATTTTAAATTTGTAAATCAAAATGTGTCAATCGATTGAGTGTGATTTAAAATGAATTTTGGCAAACTCACGTAATGAACGCATGCGTATTTGCAGCCGAACTTTTGTAATTGTAGTTGTTGCCATTTCGTTAAGTTATTTATATATATTTTTATAATGCCACTGTGACTGTGACTGCACCGAGCCCATTTTCATTTTCACCACGTCTCTGAACGGTTTGTTTACTTTTTTATTCGTTTTGAAATTTAAATATATTCAAACCAATTTTTATTAAATTCAGCTGCACTCCGATTACTCGCATTAAACATAGTAATGAAAAAAGCGACTTGATGGCGCTTATGTGTTTTGCATGGCTAATTCGAATACATTCACGTAACCTATCTGATTGGCATAGCGGACAGGCATTGCGTGAAGGCAACACATTTCATTTACTTTCGATTGGTCCGCGTACGACATCAAGTTGACCATTCTTGCAATTTAATTGCTATGTGAAATTATTTTAAGCAACAAACTGTCACACACTTCGCTTAAGAATGCTTTTTAAAACTGCTAGACTGTATTTGTTCCACTGATGTCTGGGTCTACTCTAATGCATAATAGCAACGTTATCTTAATTTTTCAACTATTGCTTAAGTTTTATTTTACAATATCATTGCGATTACCAAAATATCAGCCACTTTTGCTGACAGTTCAGGGTTATAGGAAATAAACTGAACAGTATCATCTGAATATTGAAATTTGACAATGAACTACAATTTCTTACAAAATGCCTGTGCTGGGGTTACCCTTCATCGGGTTGTGCTAATCTTTCAATCTAAAATTTTACAAAAGCATGTTAATTTTTTTGCCTCATAAGCGATCAAATTCTAAATTTTGGCCACATTGATATACTAGGTGTTCTCTTCAATCCTAAATTGTATAAACCCAAATTGATTTTTGTGCAATATGACCCATCAAATTCTAAATTTTGATCATATTGTTGTACTAGACGTTTTCCTCAAACCCAAATTTCATAAAGCCAAATTGTTTTTGTGCGTTATGAGCCATCAAATTCTCAATTTTGATCGCATTGATGAACTAGGTGTTCTCCTCAATCCCAAATTTTATAAAGCAAAATTGTTTTTGTGCTTTATGCGCCATCAAATTCTTAATTTTGATCACATTGATGTGGTAGGTGTTCTCCTCAATCCCAAATTGTATAAAACCAAATTGATTTTTGTGCTTTGCGAGCCATCAAATTCTCAATTTTGATCACATTGATGTAGTAGGTGTTCTCCTTAATCCCAAATTGCATAAAGCCAAATTGATTTTTGTGCTTTATGAGCCCTCAAATTCTAAATTTTGATCACATTGATGTAGTAGGTGTTCTCCTAAATCCCAAATTGTATAAAGCCAAATGGATTTTTGTGTATTATGAGCCATCAAATTCTAATTTATGATCACATTGATGTGGTAGGTGTTCTCTTCAATCCCAAATTTTATAAAGCCGAATTGATTTTTGTGCGTTATGAGCCATCAAATTCTAAATTTTGATCACATTGATGTGGTAGGTGTTTTCTTCGATCCCAAATTTTATAAAGCCATATTTATTGAAAATTTTGAACACATTGATGTACTGGGTATCCTCTTCAATCCCAAATTTTATAAAGTCATATAAGCCACAGAATACGCAATAAAATCGTATATTTTGAACATATTGATGTAATGGATGATTTGGTGGTCTCACCCATATTAAGAATATTAATAGGTTTTCCGAAATAATTGAATTTTAGCGATTTTTTTTTACATGTTTGTTGTAAGTTTGAAGTTGAACCGTTATTTTTGACCATGTGAAGCTCTTAGTGAATGTAACAGAAATATTGCTTGGATCGGAACCAAGTTTAAAATTAGATCTTTGGTTTTTCCACTAAGTCTCAGTACCAACTTTGACAATCCGTGTTCTCTGCAGATTTTGGCGACAGACGGATGGATATGCCTAAGTGAAGTATTCAAAGATATTCACCAATTTCACTCAAACTCGCGAATATCATGAAAATTTGAAATCAATGCGAAAATATGTGGAGTATTATTTATATTTTGGGAACTCGTACCACTAACGTCAATACCTTTAATCTGGCAGCACCATCATAAAGTTTGACATTTTTTTAGCATTAACGTTAACACAACGTTTTAACGTGCAAGTGGTTTTAATTCTGTTAAGAGTGAGTTAAGAAAATAAATTTGGCCAAAAAATGTGTTTCCTTTGAATATTTTTCACAACTTTTGAAGTAGATTATCACAATAACGAGGAGCTGTTGAACTCATTTATATGGCGATATGGCAGCAGCAAAAACCACAGGGGGTTATAGTGGATCCAATTGCGATCGTAGTTTGGTCAAATCGGTTTTGTACCACAAAAAATTGATGCAGTGCGTGAAATTACAATGTAGTCTCGTGCTCTGTTACAGCATGAAGTATAGGCATCCTTGCATATAAGTGCCACTTCAATATGTGCGATATTAAATGACCAACTAGTTGATGAATGTGCTCGCGTGGAATACCCCATAAATTAACATTCACTCAAAAAAAAGGCGAGCGTCGATTTGTGTTAAAATATGATAAAAAACTTTGTGCGTGGTGCTTCAAAAGGCGTGAAAATTGTGGAAGCAGCCATTTTCTTGGAAAGGTTAAAGCATAGAAGGGAGCTTATGGCCTTTCAACAACAGCTTCTAAAAAGTTGATGTTGCCTAGGCAAAGAACTGCAAGCGCGAACGCTTGAGTAGAATTCACCAAAATAAAAGTCTTAGTTTTCTCTATCCAGTGTTGAAGAAGGGGTGCTCTAGTTTGGCCAAGTATGCTGCCATAAGCGTCCTAAAATTTCCTATAAGATGCTGTTGAGGGTGGTGTGTGAAAGATTGAAGCCGTTTATGACTTCGTATATCTGCCAGCTCTTCACACAGCGATAAATTTTGGAAAAATTCCAGGGAAAGCAAATTGACCAACACAATTTTTATGTGGATTCTAAGGCAGCCTTCACTAATCAAAATGGGGATCACCGATACAGCATCTCTGAGTTTGGTGGTATGCCGAACAAATTCAAAAGGTTTCAAAATGGTAATCAGAATGGTTTCGAAAGTAGAACTGAGCTAAAAGAGGTTTTTGAAGCTCAACGGTGCTTCAGAAAATGTAAATTCCTGTTCAGTGACCTTGATAATAGAGCACATAAAAGCTCAATGCCTCTCTCATATGCCAACGATGCAATCGTCATTGGCAGAAGTAAATGCGGATTCTCCGAATTCACTGAACAAGCACAGCCAATGGGTCTAGCAGTTCACACTATTTGGACCCAGATTTTGTGTTTACTTATTTCAACCAAAAGGTGTCTTTTCGATACCTTAGCCAATTACCAATGAAAAACCTTTAAAAGTAACTCTTTTTATTTTTTTTATCGAAAGTAATATTTATATTCATTTATAAGCTTAACTTTCGTTCAGTATTCGGGTTTGGAAAATTAATTTAAAAAAAAATGGTATANGGTATGGAAAATTAATTTAAAAAAAAAATGTTATAAAAAGGATGTAGCAAAAAATTTTCCTTATTCAATACAACACATTTTACAAATGAATGGTTCGTGTTTGAAGCACTTGCGACACGAGTATTTTTTATGCTGAGAACAAATTGTAGTGGCTCTATTACCGGAACAATGCTTTACTTGGCACTTTTTCCTCCTTTTTGGAAAGGAACCGATTTAACATGAAACTGCTGATCATATTGCCATAATTGTTGTTCTCTCATTGCATTCTTTGTAAGCAGTTGATAGTTCCTCCCCTAAGTGGAATAAGAAATCTCTCCGTGACATATTTCCACCTGTCGTTGTAAATAGTATGAAGAGTTGGTCTGCCAGGAGAGGAACCTGTGTCAATCTTTTTCCATACAGTCCCATACATGGAGATTTCTGCTCCTGCGTTTTCAGAATCTGGTATCAACCTCATTCTCTTTTGCCTTCTATTTGNATGAAATTTCCTTTGAAGATTCATTTTCATATTCATTTCATACCGATTTCATGTTGTTCAAATGTTGCAAAATTCATCAAGTTCAGCTTCTCTTTCAGATTGCGAGTCTGCATCTATTTCGGAGCATTCTTCATCTTTACTATTCACTTCTCGCAATATCTCATTTATTCTTCCTGTTTTGGACATCCTTTGCGTTAGAAATAAATTGAAAACAAATAATAAATGTAGAAAATTGAAGGGAAATTACAAACACGTTTTGTATTTCCATACCTAATAACAAAACTTAGTCGAAAAACTTGCGTGTTCAATTGTTTTTATGCCCAATCACTGCAATGCACAATAAAAATAATAACGGGGATTTCCCTTTTTCTACTATTATATAAAAAGGGATGCCATAACGTTTATTAGAATTCCAATGGTGCAGTCAAATGGTTATGAAAAAAAGAGTTGATAAATGGAAAATGTGGTAAAGTCTTAAAGGTGTCAAAAGATACCCCATTGTAGAAATAAATATACCATGAACGTATCTTGAGTTTCAGGGTGAGTACGAGGATAATGATACAATAAAATTAATTTAATTATAATTATAGAAATTGTGATTTTTGCTTGGAAGATTCCATTAAAATGGAAAGCTTGACGTTCGCAGTGTTTTAAGGCCGTATTGACTAAGGCTGAGACAAAGACAAAGACAGGACAAAGTACTGTATATGAACGCGCAAATATGCTAGTTTGGTTCCATGCGGTTAAGGACTTTGTCGCTGCAAACATAAATAACAAAATCAGAATGGTAGAATTACTCTGGCAAACTGTTACTTTGGGCGCTGTAAATAATTGTGCAAAATAGGCCACCACTCAAAATGCCAGTCCTGCTCTGCGGCGCTGAAAGATGAACGCTTTTAAAATGTGATGACCAGGCACTTGGTGTCTTTGAGACTCTTATGCGACGATGGCGATTTGCGAATGCGGTGGAATCCATATCAAGCTGTGTGAAATCTACGGCGATGTTGAAGTAGGCAAACGAATTTTAATTCTGCGGCTAGGTTGGCTAGTTCCAATGAAACGTGTGTATGAAAAAATTCAGTTCTTCAAATTTTTGATTCCAATTCGTCGCAGTAGAGGTCATGCTTGAACCTGTGCTAAACTGACCACATACACCGTGATGTCTCAGCGCACGGTATGCGCAACTGGCACCAAGCTGCAAATTATTGAGAAAACGTATATACATATATATTCTTGTTGTCCCGCATGCAGCGTGGCGTGGGTACTCACATAAATTATAATTTTAGCTTCATAAGCCACAGACAAGTAGTCGTGCAATTTTCCAATTCCTATACCAAAATTATTTTATTACAATTCACACGCATCTTCTCTTGCAGTTTTTGTCTTTCTTATAGCTTTACTTTATTTTACTTTCTGCAATATTCTATGCATTCACAAAATGAATGGCAGCATGGCATATGGCGAGTATATTATTATTGATAAAATGATGCAAATCTTTCAGACCAAAGCTATCCGCTTTTGCGTCACTATAAGATCGCACACCGAAGAAAAAAAGAGCTTAGCAGCCTTGGTATTATATGCGACAGCAACTCAAGCTGCAATCCTCATTTGGATTATTTATTGTCACTTCACAGCTACTCACCGATTTCCAATCCATTTTCCATTGCAACAATAGTTAAGGCTTCACTAACCCATAGACACAATGAATTTCGCTGCAAGGAAAATATTACCAAAAAAAAAAAAAAAATTTAAATGAAGTTAAAAGCAACACAAAAAAAAAAGGTCAAATGCATGCAGAAAGAAATTACTCATTTGAAATGCTCGTAAATCCAAGAAATTTAATAANGTACATGTACTCCAAGTACTCCACAAGGCAATGTTCGCATTTTTGTGTCTAAACCATCAGCTAACAAATTATTTGGTGGTAACCATAACTTAGGAATACTAACTGCCGTGCCGCATAAGAAATGCAAAAAAATCTGTGCGCAGTCTGGCTGAGATGTGTGTGCACCCGACCATGGCTGCCAATATGAATTGCTATTTCCCACAAACTGCAAACTGCAGACTTCAATATTTTTTTTTTTTTTTCTTAACAATTCTTTCAATTCTTTCAATTTTAAATAATACATAAAATCACAACAACAAAAAATTACAAAAAAAAAAAAGACGAAAATTCATAAAATTGCTGCAAATAGAAATAAACATAAAAGTAAAGAGCGTATCATTGGTTGAGAAAGAAAACCGCTTACAACAAGTTGTTGTGATCAGAACACAAGACAAGAGGATTCGCCACCGCACAGCCAGCGCACAAATATGGCTATCAAGTTGGCGGCGCTTGTGCTCTTTAAGTTCTTCATGCAGCATGTTGCTTTTCATTGATTAGAATGAAAGTAAGTTGCACGAATCGTAGAATTCTTTACACGAACAAGAACAACAAGTCCATGCAATAGTAGAAGTGGTTTGATTGGTTTTTCCTAAACGCACACACACACACATCAGATGAAAATTTTACTGAAAACGAACCAAGAACTGCAACGTGTTTAAATACAAATGGGAAGAAGGAAAATTGACTCGTTTAAATGGAGGTTAGAAAATGAAATTTTAAAATAGTTGCAACGAATTAAGTGTGTGCCAATGTCGCGGTCACTGAGCCAAGCACGGCACACTGTAGAGAAAGTGAAGATTTGGCAAGAGTTACGATTGGAATTAATTTAAATTGGATGTGGTCGGCACAGTAAATACTCGGTTCTACATTATGATGTCGTCAAATTCTAAGAGGCTATCTGAGAAGCATTTCTCCTGTCTGCAAGCTACATATGAGAGCAGAGTCACAACTCTACTAACGAATGTTAGTTAACGTCGTGCTTATCGCTTTTTCGACTATATACGTGTGTAGGTTTGCGTCGGAATTGCCATGAAAACTACATGTACTGGAAGTTACTGATATCTTGGTTAGATCAAAGCAATATTCAAACTTCGGTAAATGATTTTTGCAAAATCAGCTTCAGCGCCGAATAGCAGGACAGGGTTAATGATCGATTTATTTTTGCACGGTGAGAGGGATCTTTTAGTCAATTGTTTACTCAGCAATTCTTGAATTCCAGGCTTTTGTTATAATGTACGCTGGCGCCTAGGTAGTTAAAGCTCTTAACTACTTCAAACTTGCTGTTTTCATTTTCAACGCATGCTGCTGTGCTAGAATTCTTTCATATTCACACAAACATAATGATTTTCTTATGCTCGTCTTCTGTGCAATATTAAAGGCTCTGGAGCTTGTGGGACGAACCTCGCATTTTCTTCGAACAAGTTCTTTACATTTTCGTCTAACTTTAGAGGCACCATGCGCTATATACCACAAGTGTTGGAATTACAAATTTTCTCTATTAACAAGTTGAAAAACTCACAAGTTATGGATGTAGCGCATTTGCAACTCCATTTTTCATCCAAAGGCTACGTAAGGACAGCTCAAACCTTCACGAGCTCTCACGTTGCGTGTTTCTCGGTGTCCACGATTAAGGCTCACAAGCAGAAAAATATGAATAGAACCAGACATGACACTTAAATTATGATAAAAATATTTTGGTTTCACAGCAGAGCGCTAATTATCAAATGATCTGGCATCAGTGCCAATTGGTACTCGCAATTGTGCTCTTGCTCTCTTTTCATTTCCAGTGTTTTTATTGGCAACGCATATTTTTTTTTACGATCAAATAGTCACTTTCAACTAAAAGCAATTAATAGAATCACAAAAAAAAAAAAAGCAAGTGAAAAATTTACAGTCGGTTTAGACCGACAGTATAATGCACGTCGCTTGATATTTAAATAAAAACCAGAAAAGCACATTACCTTAAATAACGCTGGATCAATTTTATAAATTATGGAAAATTTTTTGTACCCCCTTTTTGTGGGTCACATAGGCGTCTGAATTCAATGCATCGATAGCACGTACATTAAATATATTGGTACACTTAATATTGGAATTTAATAAATTTTTAATGTAACCTTTGCAGGATTAGCAGCGAGTCTCTATTGAGACCACATAGGTGTACTGGAGAACCCATTGATTATCATGCAACCACGCCCCCATTTGNCATTCATTTCCACTTCACGTGAAATTAAAGTGAAAATGTCGGTAATTCTGCTTACGCTCGTTATTTAAAATCAATTAGCGTATTGGAAGTACCCAAATTATTCGGCGAATCTTAAGCAAATTCAAACTGAGATCTGAAATTTTCCGATGCAAAGTGTGCGCCAAATTTCGTTAGTCTAGCTCAAATCGTTTTTTCTAGTTTCTGTCTGGGGCCGTCCATCCGGCGATACATTGCCAAATCAACTACAGGCGTGATGCTGGTCATTCGGAATACACTTTGATTGGTCTCCGAATGCACGTGTTGGGTGTTGCAAACGAATGATCAAAACTAATATAGACTTTGCCAATTTCATTGGCGACGTCTGTTGAAATGCTGTTTTCTAAATATGATTTTAGGTAGTAAAAAATTTGAATTCTAAACAAAAATCCTCTCATGCCAATCATTATCGAGTGCTTGGAATTTGTGAGAGAAAACTGCAGCAGAGTAATTTTTTATTGGTTCCAAATTTCATAGTTTAGTATACTGCAGTTGTGTGTGGTATCAGCAGCAATTTGCGGTAGTCAACCTTAAGGTAGTTCTGCTAACTCTGAACACAAAGAAAACAAAGTGAAAAATGATTACATTGGAAAATAATATTTTCCTATTAGTAAGTGTAAGTAAGAAGTGATGGTGTGTAGGCGCTCTGATTTCGCGATAGCGCCTGTTTTTTCCCCCCTAAGCACTGCATGCGTGGTAATGCGACTGTAACCACAATAGAACCAAAGGTTATGACAGCAGCCACAGTTCAAGCATGCTGGCTTTTGTCGTATGGGGTGGAAAGGAATCGTGGCAAAGTAAACAACAACAGCGCCATGTAGCAAAGTCTGCATAACCGAACAACAACAACAACAACAAAAGCAATATGAACATGGCAAAGCTGCTTACCACAAGAAAGCAAAAACAATTGCTAAGCTTATCATATTCTCGCTTTTTAATTTCATAATTTCTGCATTTCAACATAATAAGTTTTCTCAATGCCCATATTCGCTAATAAATGTCTGTAGCATCTTTATTTTTTAAAAAAAGATGAAAAATTTTTTATCAATTTTCTATTGTCGTTTCAGGCAACAGCACGCTTGCAGGAAAACTTTGCCAAACGAGCAGCACAAAAAATTCAACTCGTTCGCTGTGTTGGCAGCGTGCAATTGCAAAATGTAAAATCAACTAACCAACAACAAGAACCAAACGAAACGAAAAAAAAAAATAAAAATAAAAATAAAACTGTTTATAAACATTAAAAAAAAAAAA
>JXPQ01000914.1:16157-28541 GCA_001014675.1 Ephydra gracilis
TACGAATGTATTTGCATATGAGCTCTTACCTTGTTTTAATTCCAAAAATAAATTAATTTATTTTAGTAATAATACTAAATTGTGTGTTAATTCAATTAACAGCTAATTCAAGTTGGTATGACCAATGATTTTTATTGAAACCCACAAAAACACAAAGAGAGATCGAATTCATGATCCCAAGAATTAGGCAATGTGTCGACGATGGTTCACGGAATTCCTTAAATGTCCTCTCGCTATCTTTAAGATTCAACGGCAACCTTTCCCTGCCAAAGGTGTCTAAATATCTACACAATGACTACCAAGATGTAAGCCTATTTCATATGTCTTATAGGAAACTAAAAACAATCTGTAAAGGCCTCTTAACTGACAACAATCATCAAAGACCCAGAACTGATCTCAAACTAGCATCTGAACATTCCTCAAGAGGTCTATGAAGTACGTGGTGTTTATCCAATACCTAAGGACTACTTCAACGAAGAGTTTGTGGGAAATGCCTACCCCAAAAACTCTGCGCTTTACGCACCTCTTCGCCAACTTGTCAAATTGTAGAAGTGTCCATATTTACTAAGGCAGGTCGTATTGACTCTAAAATGATATTAAACTAAACACTGTTATGATATGGTTTTCAGGCCATATCCAACTAACGCCTATTATGTTGGATGGCATTAACTAGGCCGTGAACCCTACAAGGAAAACGTTTACCAGGGCACTTTGGTAACTCAAGAGCAATATGCTCTAGGAACACCCAGATATGCGAAAATTGTCTAGATAACAACCCATGTCAAAATACACTCAAATACGTCAACTGCAAAGGAAACCATAAATTTTCCAACGAAGAATATTCAATATAACAAAAATTGAAAAGGTAAAGATAAAAAAAGCCGAACAAATTAAACCAAAACATTTCACAGCGTGGCCTCCACCAATGACACTCTCTAACATCCCTTGTTTAAACAAGCAAACTTCTATCATAGTTCCGCAAACTTCTAGCATACAATCACAAAATACAAACCCTCCAAACAAAAGGAAAAAAACTAGTCACACATTTCATAACATAACGTATACACCACCCCAACAAACTCAAAATTGCGAAACACTAACTAAAAACAATAAAACAGACAGGAAAACTACATTCGAAATCCAAAAGACAACTACTAAACATACCAAAAATTCACTTATAAAGCTATTTACTTCAGAAAAAATGGGAAAAATTTTTAATAAGAATGATAAGATTAAACCACTAATTGAAACACTTCTACAACTTCTTAATATAAATGGTAAATACATATAGCTGTACAAGCATATGAAACAAGAAACGACTTTTAGAGCAATATTTATGTACAAAGGATGTTACAGTGGATTGCTTATCGGAGACTTTCTTGAGCTCTTCTGACCATATTTCCTTTAAAATATTATGAAATAAATCACAAAGATAGACCCAAGCATGGGGATGCAACAAGATAGACTCAAGAGGAGTCGTGGTTTTCGATAATATGGCAAACCAAGACTTAATCCTATTAAATAATGGTAGTAGTACATACGAAGGCTCCACACCTTCAAAAGACCTTACCTTTGGTTCCCAATAATTACCTTTTAACCTTAACTGTAAATGAAACGTTGAGAAGCAGAGAATAATCGAAATAAATATTCCTATTGCCAAATCTAAATATCATCAAAAAGGACAAAACAGTAAAGAAAAAAAAAACCAACGAATAAAAACTCAGAATTAAATAAAATTTTCAAAAAATTAAAGGAAAATGAAAATCGATAAAATGAACTGGAATTATTTTTATCGGACTAAATACAAATTTTTGCCAACACAAAGGTATCCAAAGAGCTAATACCTCACCCTGGTGGAATGAACAAAGTAACAAAGCCGTAGCTAAACAAAGACTAGCAATGGTAAAATTTTTGAAATACCCGAGTCTCCTTAACTTCATAATTTTAATGGAGGCTACAAAAACTATAAATATATAATTAAAAGGGAAAATAACAATTAGAAGAAAGACAGTTGGAAAGATTTCTGCGAGAGCTTTGACAGCTCCATATCACCGTCGGAGTTATTGCAAAAAATTAAAATATCATAAAAGAATTCTGCATCGTCACCGCGATCTCGAAATTCAATTGGAATCTCTATTATATTATGCCAATGCCTTAGCTGGACCAGACCGTCCCATCCCAATATATTCACAAGTCAGAGAAAAGACTATTCTCATACCAACAAATTTACTTATAATGAAATTGAGAAACCTATCAACATTTGCAAAGATACCTCCTGTAGTATTGTTGGGATATGAAATGGTCATTTAAAAAACTTTAATAAATCCAATTAGTTAAAGTTATTAGATTTGTTCAATAAAATTTTACAAACCAATACCTTTCCAGAAAGTTGGAATTGCTTCAAGGTGGTACCTATAAGATCATCTCCCGAAGGTTTTAATAGATTTCGCCCTATAGAAATGGCATCACGTCTAAGGAAATTATGCGCAAAAAAGATTGGAATGGTTTGTAAATCTGGGTTTAGAATGGGCAGATCAACAAGGGATAATATAGGGGTACCATGGTGAGATATAAATTTCTTTTAAAAACAATCAATAAATTATAACATGCTTCTTGGACACCAAAAGAGCAGTTGACAATGTAAACATTTACATCCTTTCAAAAAAACTTACATTACTAGAGATACCACCATGGCTCTCACAAATACTCACTTTTTTCAAATAAAACGTTTTAAACTACCACACCATCAATCGAAATAATAAGAAATTCGTTCATCGTCCAAGGATGTGTACTAAGCCCTCTTTGCTTTATTATTTACTTAGACAGAATTTTCAAGGAATTAAATCCAGACATAAACGTGTTAGCGTATACAGACGATATCGCAATCTATACTCAAAGTTGGAATCTGCAAATTGCTCACAATAAAATCCAAAATGCCTTAGAGGAACTAGATCAAAAACTTAGCGAGATTAAGATTTCTCTCAATTGTTCAAAAACAAAAGCAATCTGCTTTTCTAAGAACAATAGGGTAGACAACCCTCTAATTCTACACATCAAACAAAACACAAAAGAATAAGAAAATAATTATAGATTCTTGGGATTTACCTTTAATATGAATCTCAAACTACAAAAACACGTTAAATTGGTACAACATTCATGCTATCAATTTATAAACATATTCAAAGCTCTTTGTGAAGTAACTTGAGGGAGCGATGCAAGATACCTCCTCTTCTTATATACCATTGTAGTCAGACCAAAAATTGAATACGCAGCAATATGCCTTCATGTAATGTTTACACCTGGAACTGGGAGCTACAGTGTCAACACACACATAGTCACTAGAGGTCATGGCCAATGTTCCTCCTACCTATTTTAAACTAAAATAAGTCTCAGAAAGATATATCAATAAAATCTTAAACATGCATCTCCATCCACATATAACATATTTCCCAATTCCTATACCCATTGGAAATTTCACAATTACACGCTAGAGTACATTACCTTAAAATTAAAAAATGTATGAACAACCCAGAATATATACGAAGTGTTTTCTATGAACTAAATTACACTGATGTATCCAAATCACAAGAAGATGTCAGTGCCGCATTTTGGAAACCTTCTTCAGAAATAAAAACATATTTCTATATTTCGTTTTCGCAGCTGAACCTTAAGTAAAAGTAGAAACTATAGAATTAATCAAATCCCTAACCGGTATAAGAGTTGTTCTAATCTCTGATAGTAAATCTGTACTGGATGGGCTTCGTAACTACTGAGACAAAGACACATATCCATTGATTTTTAAAATCAAAAACCAAATAATGAGTCTTTAACAAACAAAGTTATTCATTTCCTATGGGTACGCAGTCACATGGGCATAGAACGTAATGAAGAAGCTGATTGCATTGCTTCAGAGCATATCCCTGAAATAGAAACAGAACCAATATTAGGTCCTACGAATCTAAACTGTGGAATACCTCAAATAAAGGAAGATAATATTTCAACGACAACCCCAAAGTCAATGATTTCATAATAAAAAAAATATCAAATAACTATAAAAACGAGAAATATGTTTTTTTTTAAACCACAACCTAAACCAAGCTCATTTATTTAAAATTAACATGACAACAGTAGATGTGAATGTGGTGAAGAGCACAGAAGAATACACCACAGCTCTAGAATGAAGTTAATAAATACAACCCAAGCGAGTTAATTCGACTGGACTGCACGTGGTGACCTAACTGCAAAGCATGCAAGGACGCAACAGTCCAAACAGTTATACGAATGAGTATTATAATGTAAACTGGAACGTTTGAATCTCGAATGGAATAGAAAGTGCTCTTTTATCAGGAAATTGCTCATTTATCAGGATAATGCACCGTATCGCAATCAAAAACTATGAAAACTATGAAAAATTTTAATGAAGTAGGGTTCGAATTACTTTACCATCCACCGTTTTTGCCTAGCCGCCAGCAATTTTTTTTTCTCAGACCTCAACTGCATGCTCTCTGGTAAGAAATGTTGCGCCAATAAAGACGTATTCGCTGAAACTGAGGCCATAAATGATACAATAAGATTGGATCAAAGGCAACTTTGTGAGGCAATTTTGTGAGTAATTTTATTTTCTACGAACTTTTCAGCCCAACTGTTTTGTGTATCGTTTAGGAAAAATTGTCATGTCAATGTTAAAACATTCTTACTTCCTTATTTAGCCATTGCAAGTGTTGCAAATCTTCCGCTCAGCATTCCGTGTCTATTCTTAGCTTTTTTGGTGCTGTTCATGATCCCCAGGGCAAAGAGTACTTTGGCGATCTGGTCCACTTCAGCAGGTTCACTCTGTCTTTCATGCGACTGCCATCATTCTTTTTGTAATCAAACAAATTAAAAGCTCGGTTTTTAAATTTTAGATTTAGATAGATTAAAATTGACTTCAATTTGTCATGCANATTTAGATAGATTAAAATTGACTACAATTTGTCATGCAGATGGTTGGACCTACGACCTTCTTACGGCGACTTTTGACAGTCATTTAAAAAACTTAAAAACCTGATCTGTGGTATCAAACTGTAAAATGATGGCATATAGAATGGATCAAAAGTTGATGTTTGTCGATTTGCTTCTTTCCCACCCTCTGCGTGATTTAACGAAGTATGAAGATCTGATCGATTGTGAATTTTTCAATAGGGAAGCTGCACTAACATGAAAAAATCTTCAAATACACAGTCAATCTTATGCGCACATATTAGCGAGTATGTTTTAGGCAATGTTTAGGAGACCAATGTCCCGGTAATGACGTAAATAGAGTCAAAAAAGGTGAGTCCAGTTAAAAAGGTGAGGGTTCGATTCGCTGCAATTGGCTCTGCTCCATGTTTTGTCGGGGTGTAGGGATCTGATCGATCGTAGATTGACCAGTTTGGGAGCGACAATGATTCGACCTGATTTGTCACATACCACTTCTGTCTATCACACAGGTTACAAAGCGGGACATTACATGCAACATTTGTGAGACTTATTCAACGATATTTACCAGAATATGGCGCTGGTCCCTTGCTCAACAAACGAACACAAAGACTCGCCTGACATGCTTTGGTGTAACAAAATTTTACAGAGGAGATTATGCATGCAATTCCAATCTCTACCGCAACAGTTTTCTAAATTTCTGCTGGGTGCCAATCTTATGCAGCTGCCTTATTGAATTTGACCTTTTAGCTTTGCATTTCATTCTCAGAATTGTAAACGTCATTGGGATGTTATTAACATATAACTTCTAGATTAGTAAATTTTTCATATCGGCAACCTGCAAGATATTTTTATTACAGAACAAAGCTCCGCTATTGGAAACTATTGATTGCAGTATCCCATTCAATCGCTTCTTGACGACATTATTTACCATATTACTTGAAAGTCTGCAATCTTCTGTCAGCACAACTTTAAAGACTATCAACTTTGGGTAGCAACTCAGGGTTGCCATCAGGAGACCGAACATTTCGAAGGCGGAGATCATTAGAGTGGTTGCGTGAAATTTGTACAATCTTTTATGATGGCACCTGCTGCCCATCGAATTTACATTGGGGTCAGTTGCGAGCCCTCTTGTTTGTGCTTAACAGCAATCTGATAGCGGTTACGATAGATGGTGGCATAGATACTAAAATCCAAAACTATTGGAATATGCAGTCCATCAATTCTGTTGAAGACTGGCATGTTACCGTGTGTATATCGAGATGCAGCAATCTAGTACTACGGAATACAATGTTCCATGCTGCGGCAAAATATATCAGTCAAAATCGATTGTCACATATCTTATTGTGCCCACTGGAGTAGTGTTCCCAGAACTACCTATTTACAGAAGCTTTAGGCATTTCTATAGAGACAATTAGGTCTATCATCAAAGGCTCATATGCGGAGGCCAAGAAATCATTCATCAATAGCAGTGAACGCGGGGAAAACCTGTGTGTGTATTTTACAGCAAATCTGCATCTGAACTTGTGCCTGAAGAAATGGCCACTATGGTAGATGACAGAGGAATTTCGTTTTAAACAAGCCTGACACAGACTTTACAGTTGACAACCACGAATTGGTATGTCTTGGTTTGAATCATGCTGCTTAGGACCTTTCCTGATCATTATGAATATCGGTCCATTTGTAAGTCATGTTTGGCGTCTTTACTGATAGTTGTTTAACATGGCAGTACCCAAGGCAAGCTTTAATGATATGCAAAACTCTGATAGAGTTTTTTTTCTGCACATATTAATTTCGTCGTCATGTTCTCGTAGGTTACCACATAACACAAATTTCATTAGCGTCTGCAAATAACATCATGCATTTTGCCATTCCTACTAGTGTACGGTGCAACTGTTTTGCTTTGACATTCTTCTACGGTGTGAACGGGAATGGTGTGTGGCAAGTAAATAGCAAAATTTCCAAAAAATGCCTCAAAATCATACATTAATGATCCATTATCGCTTCTCGAAGCTTTCATCTGCTCGGTTCTGTTTTCTCCAAATATTTAAAATTTTTTAATGCATCAATTACAAAATGATTGATTTTCATGGAATAAGCATTAATCAGTCTCGATTTTGAATTAAAAAAAGTTACAACAAAAGCGTGTATCAGCAAATGTGGATGCCCTCATTGGTGCACAAATTTTACAAATCCAGTAGGGCTCTACAGTTTCCTTCATTTTTTATACTAAATGATTTCGAAGTTATTTTCAAATATAATGTACGTTATAGAATACATCTAATGGTTTCTTTTTATTTCCCATATAAAATGAAGTTTAAATAATTCTTCTTTATCTAACACAGCCCACCTTCTTGAGCAACAACTTAATGTCAAAAAAATCTGTCTAAACAGTGGAACCAGAACGTCAATACTGCGATAACTGCAAACATAACGCTCCAATTTAAAAAAAAGTTATTGTATCGGTCTGTATCTAAATAATACGGATATGCTGAGATATCACTTAGAGATAATTGTGTTACTTACATTGGATTGCATTTAGATCGGATGTTAATGTGAAAACATTAGAGCAAGGGAAACCAGCTAAATCTGAAAAAAAGAAAATTTCTTGGTTTTTGAAAATTAAATTTATTTCAAGATATACGAATGCCATATTAAGCACTACTTAATATTTGCAAAACAGACATATGCCATTGAACTATTGGTAAAAACAACAACATTACCAAGCAAAAATATCCAGACTTATAACCAATTCCGTGAGAGTGGCTTGATTATGAAGAAATTTATAGATGAAATTAAGCACAGGGCATTTCAAAAAAATTTTCTTGAAGTGAAATGTTTCGGGAATTACGATAATCCAAAGAAATCATGTTGTAGATGTTCCATATCAATTTCAATTTTGAATAAATTACAAGTATTTAATTCTTAAAATCATGTATGTTTAATGGAGTTCTTTAGTACTACACACTGACTTTTATTTGCATAAAATGAATCACAAGGAAAAATAAAAATCAAATAAATGATTCTTGTTGTAAAACACTACTTCCTTTCAATACGTATTAAAATATATGAGCCTAAGGAGAGACCAACAAACCTTTAACAGTGTGCTACCACTGGGCTGATTACACACGTCGCTAACGAAATTCACAAAGTTCATATTAGTTTTGGCCATACGATTGTAATAGCCAGAACCAGAGTCAGGAATCGATTAAGCCATATCCATCGGTCGAAAGTTCATATCCAAAAACTTAACAAAAGAGCTTGAGCTAGATTAAGGAAATTTGGTACACATATTCTTTAGAAACATTTTAGATCAATGTAAGTAATTTAGTCAAGATCCGACTAATACGTAAGAATAGATTTTATTCATTGAAATTTCAATTTTAAGCGGGAAATTAAGGAATGCGACCCTGTTCAAGAAATGGAAATGATGGAATAAACATCAGAGGTTCCTCGAATACATCTGGCTTTATGCACGTTAATCCACAGTTTTTTAAATTTAATTTTCACCATTGAGTGAACACATATATAATAAAAAATGGACTTGATTGGATGAAAAGCAGTGGTAACTCTAGTAAAATTATGTGTTTCCACAAGAATTTAATGCTTAGTTATGAACAGTTATCGTTGTAATAATCTAAAATTTTAGTATTGAGTGAAAATAAATACCGTTAATGTGAGTATCAAGGATAAGCTTGATTGCATGAGAATCAGAGGTACCACCAGTACACCTTTTTCATCCCACTACAGGCTTTACTGCTTAATTATGCATAGTTTATACTTAAATGTTAGGTTTTAAGTGATCAAATGTAGAATTATTTAGCGTACTATTTAATCTTTGAAAAAAGATACCTATATGATCCACAGAAAGTGGATTAAAAATGTTCCGTAATTTACGAAATTAATCTTGAGTTATTTAAACTACTGTTTTGTTTTCCTTGTTTATAATAATTCAAACTTAATTAATATATAAAATTGATTTGGTTATCTAATATTTTTCACCCATTTAGAATATAAAAATATAAAAATTGATATGATCAAATCGAAAGCAACTCGCAATATAATGGATTAACTATTAATCAACAAATATCACATTGAACCGATAAAAATTTCGCCATCACGTTGATATAAAGTAGTTTAAAATGTGCATTATTCTCTGGAGCACCTTTAATTCACGTTGTTCCCGAAATTGTCCGTTTTATTTCGAATGCGTCCCAATAATCATTAAAAGAGTTTTCAATTATTCAATATTTTTATTGATATTTATTTAATAATTTATCGTTTTTAGATTTAATTATTTTTTAGTAATACATTGACGTAATTGAACAAATTTTTATTAACTTCATTTAATACTCTTGTTCAGTATAAGTTGCATACAATAATAAACATCAATATGCTTAATGTTGTTAAATACATTTAAAAATCATTAATATCACATTTGACATTTTAAGGTTCATTTGAATTATTTACAATCTAATAAGGCTTTAACCCTGGAAATACATCGCAATTTTGGCCATATCTGTGATTTCTGTCAGTTGAAATGACTAACATCACCATTAAAAAAAAAAGCCAGAAATATAGAATAAAATTCACTATGCACTTGTATTTTATTTATGCAAGTAAGAATGTGATTTAATTAAAATTTTAATCTTTATTATACCAAATAAAAACATAAACACCTGCAATGGTGACTCTTTTAGAGATCATGTTACATAGTTGATTTTTGTACTAATTTAATGTTTCTCCTAGTGAATACAGACTTTTTAAATTTCAAGCTAGAAATATTTATTTTTGAATGTTTTTCAATGCTTTTCCATTAGAAAGATGACTTTCTGTTTTTTTCAGCAGATCATATACTGATGTTGCTATTGTTAAATTTCTATTTATGATATGATTAGTTTTCGTGAAACCCCTGGGGGGCGAAATGCTAACTGTTACAAGAAAATTCTGAACTTCTTGAACTTCTGTTTCTTCATTAAAGTATAAGCGTTAAGACGATCGAAATGCCGCTGGGTCATGGCTCTAATTCTCAATTTTATACTTAGATTGTAGGAACACCTGCTTGCAACAGCAATCGTAACGTATCACGTGCGATGTTTGATGACAAACTTTAGTTCAAGGTTGACAAATTCTGCCACCACTTTGAACTTGATTTTTTTCATTTAAACAGATCGTCTTAGGCTCGAAGTTTTTTGCTTTGAAACTGTATTCTATACTTCATCCATAAGTCTGAAAATTACGTCAGCGTCAGCTGAAACTGTGTTTGAATCCAAGAGCACAAATCATCTTTTTCATAAACTTGAAAATACAATGAAATGGGAAAATCACCTTTTGTGAAGTCCCACTTGGAAGCAAACTAGTTTGTTATCTTATTCCAAACAGCTGAAACTTTGGACGCTTCTCACAGTCATTTCAGAAAGACTAATTTGTTTGAACGAGGATCCATAACCAGTGCGTCAAAAATGACCTTTATACCGAAAAAGATGGCAGCACTGATAAGATCTTGTTTTCATACAGCAAACAAGAAACGAACTCGCTTGCGATGTTTATAAGGCTCATGCTACAATATTGTGCGATTATATATATCAAATAAATGTGTTGAGCAATAAAATTCTTCAATCTCAAAATTTATGAATTTAAAAGTTCGGGTTCAATTTTAAGTTGACTTAAAACGGAAAGTTTCTATGAAATCAAATGCCTGTAAGATAAAAATATGCTCTTATCAAGTTTGTAGGGTTTATTTTTCCAAAAAAAATGTTTGCGGATTATGCAAATTATAAATAGAATTTCAGTAATTGTTGATGTTATCTAAAAAAAGAAAAAAAAGAAAAGAAAAAGAACAATGCGGTTGAATCTTATATTTTAAAAAATAATCCTAAATAAATAAGAGATTAGATATTACTGAAGCCTTCTCTCTATTTTCTGAGTTCATTTTGTGTGATGATGTGGTCGAAACGAGTAACAATGGACTTCTAGTCTTAGAATAAATGTTTGCGAACAATTAAATACCTTAGCCGATTCTTTTATTTGCAATAATTAATTAAATGACATCGAATATTTCGAGCAAATATCAATATTGACAATGATTAAATTTACTGTCAATATTTGACACACGCTTCACGATGTCTTTACTACTCCTTACGAGTTAAAATTCTACTCCATGCAGTATCGAATTGCCGCTGTCGTTAATGTTTACTCTCATCGCGTTTGGCGGGCACTTTTTGCTTTCGTAAACTGCTGTTGCTTTCGTTTGTATCGTTTTATATTTTGTTTTGTTTTTCAATTGCAGCCGTCTACTGTAGTGTGGCTGCTGTTGTCGCTTTTGATTGTTTGTCGGTGCTGGCAACGCAAATGTTTTAATTTTTTTGCAATTTTCTTAGCAAACAGTATTTACTGAAAACTCAAAGAGCGCGGATCACTAAAGAATTGATTGTGTCGTACGCATTTAAATTTTTGTGTGTTAAGTGTTGACTTCGTTGAATAATCTTGAAGGAACCTAAAGACCATTTACTGTACTAGTGCTCTGGCTTTTATTTTGTAAACATCCATAAATCAGTCAAGTGTGTAATCTTTAGCAAAGGATCTTTATAAGCATTTTCAATTAAGGTTAGTTGATAATTTTTTAATATCAGCATACCGTTTCTTTGCCTGTGTTTTTTTTTTTTTAATTTTTTTTCTTTTTAATNCGCATTCCGTTTCTTTGCCTGTGTTTTTTTTTTTTAATTTTTTTTCTTTTTAATGTAATTATAAAGTTAACTGTAATAATAAACAATAACAATTTTATCAGTTCTCTGCAAAAAAGCGTAAAAAATGTGATAGTGAGTCCAATAAAACGTTGGGATTTAATTTTTAAAATTTATTTTACTTTTAGCAGCTCAAAGAAAAAAACGTGCTAATATTATTTACCCAGGATTGTATCATATTATCCTTGTTTCGTAATGGAACGAAGTCAAATAATTAGAAAAAATAACAATATTACAAAAAGAACATGTGTGGCTCATAAAACTTAATATTTTCTCTGATTTTAACATAAAAACGCAATACTTTATTTCCGACCACTTCAAAATAGCATTTCGCCATCAGCCGACCTTGGGAATTATTTGCTCCCTGAATTCAAAGAATTTCCTTTATATGTTTTCAATTTTTTATTGGAATTTCAAAGTATCTGATATCATTTTGAATCTAACAAATAAAAAATTTTATTAAATTTGGAAACGGAAAATTCCTAATTTTATTTAATTAATGTTAATTTTTTTCTTTTATTTGCTTTCTTTTCCTGATATTAACTAACTTCGTAAAATAAATATAATATATATAAATTGCATTAAGTCAAATTTTTATGGTTTTCAGCAGCTTGCACGTGTTCTCACCTGGCACTCTTTTTTCGCTATATTATTAACGAATTTAAATTTTAGACTTCTTGGGAAA